>BMAT01013178.1:70116-102828 GCA_019649035.1 Elysia marginata | reverse complement strand
CAGATTTCATTCTGCAATTTTTGTAAATGTACAGGCTTGAAAAAAAACAAAGCCATATACAGTGTAGAAGTATGAAGTATTCTAGGTGGTAGTTTTCATCAGGCTAATATCTGGATCTATTTGAAAGACACCTGGGAAAAAATTGTACTATCAGCTATAAAAAGTGAAAGTTATTAATACCTTTATAAGAGAGACCTTTATCTTATGATTGTATTTAATAAATAGAAGTGCATCCCCTGAGAAATTGGCATTTGTAGATGATATATATTGGAATCTTAAACTTATGCAGGTTTCGAGTTGATCTGCAAGGTTTGCCTGAAGTATTTTTTTTTGCCTGTTCTTCCTGTTAGATCTTTATTTTTTGATTACTCTTTGCTTATTTTCTCAAAATTTACTTCAGGTTTACACTGTAAGGAATAAGCTATTTTTATGTCTTTTTATTTCATGCTTTTTATAGTATATAATGAGAACTGTAACAGCATATGATGTATGTATAGTTGTTCAACTGGAGACAAATAATGTGATAATGGCTTTTCATTGTTGTTCTTTGTTGTACTATCAACTTAATGCGGCTTCCCCAATTTTTGTGGCTTTTACTTTTTTTTTTCCAGGGGACACAAATCTGTATCAGAACCCATGAACCATTTGTGGCTTTTTTAAATCTTATAATCCAAATTAATTCCTTATCTCTTGAATGCCATGATCATAGTCTGTTGAGAGAGTCTTCATATTTTATTTCAGTGGTGGTAACTACTCATGTCAAAACGAAATAAGTAATTTGATTGATGAAATTAGCCTGCCTATCAGTTTCAAAGCCCATGCGTAAGGCTACTTAAAGAATTTAGACACAGGAGCCGTAGATATGAAAACAAAATACCAAAAAAGCTGCTGTCTTTTTAGTTTGCTTTGATAAAAATTGTTTCCATAGGAAAAGAACAAAATAAGACCCAAGGCTGACATTTATTTTGCCTTCTCCTACTAAGTACAAAATAGTACTTCAGTTTTCCTTCAGGTCTTTGTCTTATTTTATTCTTTATGCATTGCAACTTTGATATGTCTGAAAGTTGACATGCAAATGGAATCTTCTTCTTTCTTTGTTTTCCCCCCCTTTTTGTTTGTTTTCCTTGCTTTAGTGCATTTTGCATCCCTTGTCATCTGCAATCAAACAATTTCTTTCATTCCAGGAACGAGAACCAACAGAACAAGAGCTCCAACTTGAGATAGAGCGTTTGGCTGTCAGAGATTTTGCAGTCGAACGCATTGCAGAAACAGCCAGATCATATGGAATGTCCTCTGTGGATGAAAAGGGAGAGAATCTGCCACCGGGACAAAACACTTTGCAGCCGGCTATTTCAAACCTGACGATGATCACATCTGACTCGTTTGGATCTCTTAAGCCAAAGTAAGATTGAGTGTGGGAGGATGAAAGTGATGAATAAATTATAAAGTCATGATCAATTCAAGTGTTAGCTTATTTACATTGTGAAATAGATTTTTTTTTTAGGAACTTTCTTCTATAGATCTCGAATGTTAAGAAACATTTTGTAATTTAAGCTACTTTCTTGCATTTATTTATGAAAGGTTGTGTGATAAAACTTACAAGAAAATAGTATTTTCATATTACGCAACCTAGACTCAAGGTGCTTTACATCAACGCTAGCAACAAAGTCTAGAATATATAACTAATTTTATCATTAAGATTTTAAAAAAATCATGTATTATTTTTTATATATTTTCTTATCTGATTATACTCTACATTTCAGGCCCATTTTACCAGACTACTTATTGGATTTTGGGTATGTAGTACTGGGGACGGTGCGCACTCATGTGGTACGAGCTACAAACACTGGTTCTTTCCCTGTGTCTTTCCGCCTGGAACGGCAGTCTGTCCACCTCTCTGGGTTCCACATTGAGTTGGATCGCGTCAAAAACCTTCCAGGAGCACCTGATTTTGAGACTTTAGATTTTGTGGTCAGTTTTGACCCCAGGGCAGCCAATTTGCATCTTGGCGCTGTGGAAGTCATTGTCCCCATCAATGTAAGTGGGCATGATTGAGTTGTCTGGTGCTATGCTGTGATCTATAATATTGAACAAATATCAGAGTTATCACAACATGTGATAGTATAGTCTCCCACTGAATGAGAAAATCCTTGTAGATTGTTACTGCTAGTTCTACATTCTACAAATTAGCCTACACACGTTTGTTTATTGATTGTTAGGCTATTGTATTTTATCAAGTTTAAGCTGGTAATTGACTTAGTGAAAAGTTGGAATCTTTGCCATATTTTGTTTGTCTAGAAAAAACTTTTAATATCATGTGAAACATGATAACCATTAACTTTAAGCCGGTCTATTTTATCTCAAAGTTTGTCCTTTGTAACACATAGGTCAATTTTATAAGTTGAAGAAAAACAGCTGTAAGCCCACAGCTTTCAAAAACAATTTCAGTCCTTTTATACTGTGGGCAAAAAACCAGGAGTTACAACCAATAAATTGAAAAAATATGTTTTTTCTTTCTTTTCTGCTATTTCAAATACTTTGTTCTCTTACCTCCATCATTGGAACAAAGTCTTTTGTAAACCATCAAAATTTTGTTTGGAGAACAAAAAAGTTTATGTGTGAAATAGTTTTTGTTTGTTGCTTTATATACATTGTATCTTGTGTTGGAACATCACCAACATTCATAAAGTAACAGTTTTTCTAATTTGTATTATTGTTGTTACCCCTCCCCCCCCCCTCAAGGTGGTGAATGGGCCAATTCTTGTGCTGCGTCTGCGGGCTCACGTGACGATGCCAGATATGGAAGTCTCAGACGATGTCCTTGAGTTTGGCGAGGTCAAGTGTGGCGAGTGCAAGGTGGTTACGGTTCAGCTCCATAACCACCAGAAGGTCAAGTGTGAGTGGGATAGCACGCCCCTCGACAACTCTAAACAGGTGAGTTCAGTGCTCTAAACAAAATTGATACTTTTGTAATCCTTTTATTGTAATGGGAAATGTTTGCAGAAACAAGTAAAGTCCATTTATTCAAAGATTGAAAATTTTCAGTCTTGGTATCAGCCATTCCATAAGTCATGTTGAAAATCAAAATTTTGGTTGGCAGACCCTGCAGCCTTTTATTTAATTTTTAAGTTCCAAGAAAAGCCTGATATGAAATAGTTAAGGTTTGTGAAAATTATACCTTTCTTTGAAAAGAAACCTTATTTTGGTACTTTCAAAAAATCTCTTGTGCCATAACAAGCATTCAACAGTGTAATCTCTGTTAGCCTATGTTTTAGAAATAACCTTTCTATCCTTGATGAAAAGAAACTTCTGTTGATACCTCAAGATTTTTATTGAGCTCTGGTGGTTTTCTATGCTTGTTTCTGCAGTTGGAAAAACATGTGCCCATGCATCTTCGTCGCAAGATTCGACAAGCCAAGAAGAAGCCACGTATATTTGAAGTGCTGCCACCTACAGGGGTCCTCATGCCAGGACAACGAGTCAATGTTCAAGTCAAGTTCATGCCCACTGAAGAGGTCTGCTCTTTGTTTTGTTTTTTTGCAACACCGTAACACAAACAAGATTTTAGGAAATCTCAAACATAATACAGATTTAGAAATTTCCTTTTGCTTGCTCCCATTATTGGCTTTAAAAAATCCACTGACTAGAACATATAGATAAAAGGCCAAAAAATATAAATTTCTCATACATAAAAAAATTTTGATTTACAGCCAATACTACTAGCCTATGAGTCTATGAGGAGAAGAGCGTTGGGTTAGACAGAGAGGTGGCAATATTTGCATCTCCATAGCGAAGAGTTTGGCACATATTGGGTAGCTGTGGGTAGGATGGGTGGTTAGTAGGTCATGGTTGCAAGATTTTGACATGTGAAAGGGGGGGGGTTGACCACAAGGGCATGTAATTATTTGAACTGTGATGTGTGAGCTACCTGTCATATTTGTATCCAGGTCAAGCCTCCTTTCAATCAATGTTGTGAAAGTTTTCCCCACAGGGTGAGAGTTGAATAGGCAGCATTTGACATTGAGCGTGTTTGGATCAACTGATTTCAGGAAGGTGCTAATAGAATGTTACATTAAAAGATTTGGACTGTTCTGCAAATATTGGAAATGGCAGATCGCTGATCGAAAACATACAATCTATGAAGATGTTGAGCAAGTGTTATCTGTTCCATGGTATAAATCATAAAACTGGGGGGGAGGGGATGGTGGTAATAGGGTGGAACAAAGTAAAATCAGTTTGGTTAAAAACCTAAACTTTTAATTTAGTTATTAGACGAAATAGGACCAATATCAGGGAATTTAGAGGAAATGCTGTTAACCTCAGGTGACCACAGGGCCTACAGATGCCTCAACCACACCCAGCTTTTCACATCCAGTTACCTTGTCAGCTTTAGCCCAGCAATCTAAAAAGGAATAACTCTATAACTGGCTTTAGAACACTAAAATGTTTTGTTTATCATCTTACTTGGCTGCATCTTGTTCCCAGAAATTTTATGAGAGCCGACTGCCAATTCGCATTGGTCAGTCTAGTCAGCGTCTGCTACTGCTGTGTCATGGCCAAGGACTCGAACCAAGACTTGAATTTGAGCGCACCCTGGTGGAGTTTGGTCCCATTTTGCCACACAGCGCGGGCGATGATCAGGAGATTGTGGTGCGTAACCCGACAACATTCCCCATAGAGTTCTACAGCCTGGAGTTTGATAATCAATACCTGGAGGAGGAAAAGGTAGGCTGGTCTTTGATTAAAGTTACGAGCTATTGAAAAAACTTTTTTTCCGTTTTTGTAAGTTGAGCTATCTCAACAAAAGTGTTAGGTATATAAGCTACTTTTCACAATCTTTTGATAAAGACATGAAATTATCAATAACTGTAAGAGATATTTTCTTCAATTTCCCATTTATGATTCTGTTGAAATTTCTGAGGCCAAACACTGATAATTTAAAAATATTTTGTCTTTAACTAGATAGAACTTTTGATTAAATTAAGAACACATGAAAATGGGGTTGTTTTTTAAGCGGGATGGGTTAACAGGAGTGCATATATTTCTTGTTTGTTGTGACAAAAGAGAGAAAATTCTACAGAGAGAGACAGACACAGAGAAAGAGAAAGAGACAGACAGAGAGAGAGAGAGAGCATTGCTTATTTTCAATACATGTACTTATGTAACTTTGTATTGAATTGTAATTGAATTGAATCGAACCTTTGCCTTTGTTATGGGCAATCCTATATTTAGTCATAACTAATCCTCATAGTCATATTTCTCTCATTGTATTTTCATTTATGAAAACTTTAAAATATTTGCTTTGTTAAGTTTGCAAACTTTGAAAAAGCTACTTGAATTTAATAGGCTTTTTAAGTTAGGAAAACTTCAAAATTTAAACTAAAGTTTTTTTCATTTATTTGATAATGCATTCACAATTATTATACATTTACAAAAATCTTCTTTATTGGTTTTTGGATATTCTCTTTGAAAGTAAATAAAACAATGTTTTGCGACATGACTTGTTTAAAAAGGTGTATGCCTTTAGTCTCTCTCAACCAAAAGCCTTTTGTAGTTTTTTTAAATAGCGTAACCTTCACTTATTTGCTTATGATGAAACAATCAATATTTTTTTATGTTTTCAGGTGCTTCGGTTGATGCGAGGTTACGATGAGTACAACACTCTTCTTCTTCCACCCAGGGGGGTTAATGACAAGCTACCCCAAGAATTACTCGACTTTTATGACGGTAAAACAACTTTAAAAAAAACTCTTCAAGTAATGTTTGTTTGTAACATAGTTTTTTTTATATTTAGCAAAAAGTTGTCTTAAACTGAGACTTGATGTAAAATAAGTTGTCTGCATAAAATATGTTAAAACAGCAATAACTGCAGCCTTTGAAGACTACTGAGTAGTAATGAAACTGCCTTTTTTGTTTTTGTCTCCTCGCAGAACAATTGAAAAAATTAGAGGAGGAAGAGAAGGCAAAAGCTGAAGCAGAGGCAGCAGCAGAGGCAGAGAAAAGAGAAAGGGAGGAAAGAGAAAGAGAAGGTAAGGGAAAGAGAGGAAAGAGAAAGAGAAGGTAAGAGAAATAGAGGACAGGGAAAGAGAAGGTAAGAGAAAGAGAGGAAAGGGAAAGAGAAGGTAAGAGAAAGAGAGGAAAGTGAGATAGCAGGCAAGAGAAAGAGAGGAAAGGGAAAAAAAGGTAAAAGAGTTAATTGATTTTAATTTCAGCTTTATAACGTGTAGCTGTGGTGACAGTCTGACCATTCTCATTTTCCCTTTAATTCAGAGAAAGAAGCTGAGCTCTTGGCTGAAGATCCAGAGTATGTCACCAAAGGGGACTCAACTCCTGCCATCCTCACCACTGCTCCATCAAGAACTGCAACTCCTGCTGATCAACCAGCAGGTGGACTGGCCCCAACTGAAGCTACAGCCCCGGTGGATGACCCAATCAAGAGAGAAGATCTCTTAGAAGGTATATCTGCTTTTCTGCTTACAAAACTGAAATAAACCACTGATACCACAAACAGAACAAAATTTTGGGCATAACACAATGGAGCCTTATTTCTACCATAAGAGATTTTTCTGTCAAATTAGTCCAAAAGTTGGTTGCATAAGCTTGCCTCTCTTGTATTGTGTTGGTCCAAACAGTGAGTTAATATTATTCATTTGTTGACTATAAATATGATGTTACTCTATCTTCATTTTTTGATACCACAGAGAAGATGAAGGAATCTGTAGCAAGTGGGCCGGGCGTTGGTGAACTGGAAATCACACCAGTCTCTGCGGCCATCGCTCGTCACCTCGGCATTGACCTGACACCAGAGGGCAAAGCTGCCCGTAACAGGCGTGGCATTGCCATTGTTGTGAATGGTGCACCCATGTCAGGTTTGTAGTCTCAATATTTTTTCAACTGATAGAATGACTAGGCATACAGACGACAGGGCCAGAAGCGAGATTGTGTTATGACATAGCTAGACTGCAGGGAGTGGTGGGACCTAGAGAATCAAAGGACAGAGAAAGATTAAGATATGTTTGAGAGGGTTACTTCCAGCTATGTTGTAAGACATTCTAGACTAGGAAAGAGAAAGATCAAGATATGTTTTGAGAGGGTTACTTCCAGCTATGTTGTAACACATTCTAGATGAGGAAAGAGAAAGAGTAAGATATGTTTGGGAGAGTTACTTCCAGTAATTTAGTGACACAGCCTAACACATATAGAAATATATGTTTTTGAATGTAAACATACTGGGATTAGAGTACAAAATGGCGATACTATCAATGGATTTTAACGGTTTACTGTGTGTTATAATGAGCATAATTAAAAGGCGTCGATACTCTGAGACGTTTGAGAAAAGATTTTTGTGGAAAAATTATGACATAATTGCTCCATTTCAAGCATATCTTTGTAGAAATGCACAGATGAAATTATGAAGCAAAGTTATAAGCAACCTTCATTGTTTCCACATTGCTCACTTTGTTTTGCTTTGCATTTCTTGTCTTTTGTGACAACTAGGCAAAACAAGCACGGCTGTGTCCCTAGCAAAAACTTATGAGGCGGCTCTTCTGACCCTGGATGGTGTTGTCTGCGATGCCATCACAAATGGAAGCACTCCAGCTGGACTGCGTGCCAGGGAGTTATGTGCTGAGGCTGCAAGGCGTAAGTCTGAGGAGCTGCGAGAGATGGAGGGACAGGAAACAAAGGCAGGAGGGCTCAGTGTAGACGCTCTCCAAGCTCATACTCAAGGTATTGTTATGGCCGGTCATGATGTAAATGCTTTCAATATGCACGCTCTTGATGCACCAATCTAATCAAAACCTAAGACATGTTTTGAGAAGATTTTATTTGAATTGTTTTTTAACATCTGGAAGCATAGTAAAATGCTTTATGCAAAATATGAACAACTTAGAGTAAGAAAATTGAGATGCCAGACTCATTTGGAGCAGTTTTATGACATATTTTTCTATTATCATCGTTATCTTAATTTATCTGGCACTCAAAGGTATTGAAACAGGCTGACATTACATACATTTTCATTTACGTTGATAAAGGACCAAACTGTCTGCTCTATTTACTTATAAAACTACTTGTATATTAATCACCAAAGTCTTACCATTTTGGTCATGTGTATCTAGCTACAACTGCAGGAGGAGCAGCCGCAAGAGATCGAAAGACAAGCACAGCTGTTGACCAGAAAGCCAAGGATAAGGTTCCCCCTGGTGGCAAGACAACAGCAATGAACGCCTCGTCTGATGGCCCTGTTGGAAGCCAGGTAGTCTTGCGGGGTAGCTGCACAGTTTTATATCATGTCTATTCTTGATTCTATATATTGCTGCGGCTATTTTGTCTGCCTGTTGATCTTTCTCGTTCATTCCTCAATTCTGTTGTTAAGGGGCAAAGTGTGGGAATAGTGTTAGAAACTTTTGTTGACAGGGTTAGGTTTGTAGGTTTGCAAGACCTGAAAACATCTGGATTAAGATATTTTTAGTATCACTGCTTTCAATCAATAAAAAATGATATTTTAATGACATAGCTGTGATAAATATATTACTTTTTATCAGCATGAATTATATTCTGCATTTGGTTTTTAACTTTCATTATGACTCAATGTTGACACACAGGTCTATCTACCTATTTCCGCCTATGTCTCAGTCTTTTTCTCTCTGTATCCCCTTACCCTTTCTCTTCCCTCCCCCCACGCTCAACCTTCTCTTTGTCAAAATATGCAAATTTTTTTTTTCAATTAAAAAAGGCACTAAAAGAAATAAAGAAAAATTAGAAGTAGAAAGACTGAGTGCTTCAAAATAAATGTTTCAAGTACAGTCAAACCTGCCTAGCCGGCCACCTGTCTAAGGTGACCACCTGTAACTGTGGTAACCACTTTTCTACCACTCTCTTGTATTTTTTATTTCTTTTGATATTCTGCATGGCTACCACCATACTAAGGCGGCTGCGGGTAGCTTTTAATTTCACAATATTCTTTACAATCTCTTTTGTAAAAACTGCAATGTGATTCCTTGGAGAAGAACAAATTAACTGCCAGTCCAGAACTCCGACATGCCCCACACCTCCCTACTCCATGCTTGTTTTTGTTTACCTGTGATGTAGACCTACAAATAAGAACAATAGACCAGGTATCCCCATTGACAAGCCCCTCCTCTCTACATACCTCCATTTTACAACATTTTAGCTCAGTTGATTTCCAACACCATAATTAAAAAGAATAAACTCAATCTTAAATCAATTATGTACAAATATGCATATTGAAAATAATCAATATTGTGACAGCTCAATGTTATCATAACTTAGTCACACAATACATATGTGATAGAAACAACAATACGTTGACAACAAAGGCATAGCAAATAATTAATTGCAAGAGCAGCAAATCATAACAGTAATAATAGTATCTCTACCTAGAGTATTATGATTATTAAGTATAGTTGATAATGGGGATGATGATGATAATAAAAGCAGAACAAAAAAGATCACATTCCATGATTGCCCATCATGGCCACTTGTCCATCACAACCATAATTGTTATTGATCTTCAATGGTTGCCTTGGGTAGGGTCAACTGCATCTTTTAAAATTATATAACAATGTCATTTGTCTTAGATCTTTAGCTCCATAGTTCACTGTCTTGCCAGCTGTGTAAACCAGTAAAATTGAAAGAAAGTAGAATGAGCTTTCTCCTTAAAACATCTGGTTATTCTCAACCCAGGTGCCATGTAGCCCACCGCCCCTCACTGGGCCGATTGCGCGGCGGTTGAGCGTTAGCGGAGGAATTGCTGGGGAGGAAGGTTTGCTCTCTTGTGTGCTTCCCGAGGATCTACTTGTGGAGATTCTGGCTGAGAGATTGCAGGTGAGTAATAACAGTGTTCTCATCAACTGGCACTGTTTCATTGCTTTAAAACAGTATCACTAGTTGTAACGAAGTGTTTTTTCAAAGCAGCGTATGACTGTATGACTATCACAACAAAAACAAATTGATGTGGAGTGATTTAAAAGAGTAAAAAGAACTTGCAGGTAAAGTTTTTTCAGATTTGTAAAAGACAAAAGAAAACAATGATAAATTTGCAAGATATATATTCTTTTGGTCTCTGCATAGAATGAAATTTGCATCATCCTCACAGAATGTTTGCACTAAATGCTGTTAATTAGTCTAGTTGCGGAATTGTCATATCTAGATTATTACATTGTTAAGGCCTTAAAGCTCTCTGGGGCAGTGAAAAGGTTGTTTCATTAACTTGATGATGACTCAAGTTTTTGTGTTTTGAAGATAGGGAATCAGTGAAAACCATTGCTTAGAAAATGAGGAAAATTTATGTAAAGGTTTAAAACTACAAAGGGTTTTAATAAATCACCAACCAATCACTTACTTGAGTATCTTATTTCTAAGCATTTCGTGAGTTTTATGGTTGCGTGTGATGAGATACACTGTAAACTTTCATTGTAAGCTAAGAATATTTTTTTCAAATTTGACCATTGTGAATTTTTTAAATATCACTGCAACCCAGCTCATGTTGTGATGCTACTACAGCAATGTGCCTCGAAGTGATGCTATACATATTATTCCTTTACCCAACAGCTTAATGACTGTCACCGTGGTGTAATATTTGACGGTCTGGAAACGCTTTTCTCTCAAACCATGGCCACTGCAGCCAATGCTATCCTTAAAGCTCTCAACAATAGACGCTTCATCTTCTTTTGTACTCTGAAGCTTGACTACAACGTCCTCAAAGAACAAGAGAAGAAGGCTCAGGAGGAAAAAGGTGACTTGATGGCTAAACTAAATTCAATTAAGTTAAATGGTTGCCATACTCTATGTGACGTTGAATTTGTTCAGAATTTTCTTCATTTGTTGGGGTTGTGTGATGACTAAATACAATCAATTAATTGTAGTACCCTACTCTATGTGATATTGAACTTTTTTCTCTTCAATTGGCTGACTCTGAGTATTTCTGTTATCAATAACGCTGCTTAGGTTGGAATTACCTACATTACAAAATGAATCTACATGAAAAAAGGCTTCACAATAAGATGTGTGAAATCTTTCTATGTCTGAGTTGGCGTTAACCGATAAAGCTCTACCTAAATTTTAATCCTTTTTGTTGAATAACTTGAATGTTACTTGCATCCTGTTTTTGTTGAGGTACATCTCTCAGTATGACTACCCACATGTTTGTGTCGAAGCCATCATATGACTCTCTTGCTCTGATCCATAGCGAAAGAAGCAAAGCGCCGTGAGGATGAGGAGGCACTTTGGCTGGAGGAGATGGATGAGGATGAATATGACGCCCTCACAAAGGAGGAGAAAGACAGAGTTGACCATAAGAGACTTGTCATTAAGAAGGAGAGAATTAAGAGGTCAGTTTTTATGTTGCTAAGCTACCAGTGTTAAACAATATTTGAAGACTCTTGAAATGCATTTCACATTACTAAAACTTGTTTTTGTTAAAATAATGTTGCGTTTCAATGGTTGCACTATTTTTTTTTCAAAGCATTGCATATTTTTCCAAAACTTTATTGTTGTTTTGAGGGTTTTTTCTGTTTACAAAAATATTGTTTACAACGCTAATTTCTTTAAATTTAAAACTTCTTTTGTGAATTTATCTTTCTTACAGAGAGCAAGAGGAAAAAGCAGAAAGAGAGAGAATTGAAAGGGAAGCAAAGGAAGAGGAGGAGAGAAGAAAAGAAGAGGAAATGTAAGTAGTGCAGATAAAATTCTAAAGTTGACCTCAGTGACACCCCCTGTTCTGGTGTTCAAATTAAGCAACACATGTCTTCATTGAAAATGTTTTGGATTATTGTAGCTAAATTCTAATCCTTACAGAAACTTTAAACATAATATTTTTAAATTAGGTCTTATAAAAGATACAAGTTAAAGATAACTTTAAAAAAAATAATAACAACAGGAAACAAACTAAAAAAAAACGGAGACAGATTTAATGAAACGATGAAAATCTTCCGCGGATCCTCAATTTCAAGCTCAGGAGGAATATTCCTTGGTCCTCGGCCTTCTGATCCACGATTCCAAGAGGAAAATAATTACAAATATCTGCGATAATTTAATTCCGCGTGTCCAACACAGCATAAGTGAATGCCACGGAAATTTAGGCTATAAGTATCCAAACTGAGGACTGGGCAAATTTTTAGTCTAGAACCATGTTGTAATCGATCTTGCCGTAGTTACAGTTTGTTATGTTTTTGTAGTCTATGTATCAAGGATATATTTTTCGATACTAAAGCATTATCGATATCTCCAACTATAGGTCTATTCAGCGAAATTACTGTCTCGGTGTGAGGCTTGTTCACATAGAGTAATTCATAAAGAGGACGTAGCTAAATTTACTCCAACTACAATAGACTAAATCGAGCGGGAGCCTAAATCTAGGCCTATACTCATATTCATGAACTTTTTCTAGTCTAAAATTTCTACGTATCAATTTATCAAACTATCAGCTTTGAAAAGACTTTAGAATCCATTTTCTAGATCTAGAATTCAAATCTAGAGTGCTAGATGTAGCTAAATCTAGAATTAGGAGTCTAATCTAGATCTAGATAGATTGTATAGACTGAGATATTAGTTTGGTTTTAGAATCTAGATCTAGATTTAAGCTTTTCTAGAAGAGATCAGTGTGAAAGTTTAGTTAATGCAGTTGGAGGTCTCAATCTATAAATTCCCAAGGGAAAGACTACCACACAGCCGATAAACTGTGACAAACTGATTTCACATTTTATAACTCTTAGCTGGTAGCAGGGATGAATTTCATTGATTGTGTGGTGGTAGAAAGGTGTCAATTTGTCTGTCAAAAAATTTCCCTCCTTTTCTATGATTTCCTGTTTTTGTCACTTATGAAAATGTCTTTCTGGCCCATCGAAGGAGAAGATAGTTGCTAAGTTAAAAACTTTTCTAGATCAGCCTATGTGATCAGACTTCTTATTGTGATGAGTTTGATCTCTATCTCTTTCTTGGATCAGCTTCTTATTATTGTTATTGTAATGAGCTTGATCTCTATCTCTTTCCTAACTAACTATGTGAATACTTTCATCAACCTATTTTTGTTGTTTATTTCTCTTTCTGAATTATAAGGAAATCTCGCAAGGGCAGGAAAGGTAAAACACCTGCTGTTCCTGATTCTAAAGAAAAAGATAAAAAGACGCAGACGGGCGGCAAGGCTCAGGGTCAGGGTTCCGATCGTACTCAGAGGTCACAAGGTGGGCCAAAGGGTCACGAGGGTGAGAAGGGACCTGGTTCGGATCGGCCAGAATCACACGCCACAGAGAAGTCCGACACTCAGCCTGAGGAGGGGAGGTAATTTTTGGTTAACTTTAAGTGTAGAGATGTGGATTTGTGTTCAAGAAACAGAGTGATTTTTTCGGAAGGACATTAGTTATTAACTCACCTTTACCAGGCATCTTGGAACCAGGTAAAAGTTAACTACCGTCTTTTTGATACAAGCTCTCTAATGTATGAGAAGAAAATTATTGTCTAGAAAAAAATAATTTTAATTCACATCAATTAAATCCTTAGACATCCTGAATTTTTAAAAAAAATTGGTTTGCTATGTGAACCAACAAAATTTGATTCCCACTGAATTTGTTTCTCCTGTAACAGGAAAAAGAAGGATAAGAAAGGCAAAGGTAAAGAAATTGTCGATTCAGTCCCTGTGGAAGAAGTGCGTGATCCCGCTAAAGAGGCAGAGCTTTTGCTCATTCAAAGGTGAGATTGGTTGGGTTTCAAAGTTATTTTGACTTGCTTTAGTTACATTTTTTTTCCATTTTTCCTATTGTTTGTACTTTCAAAAGAAAAAAGTAACTTTTGTCCTACTTCTGTTGTTTCAATCAAATCAAATTTTGATATCTCTTATGGCTTTCATCTTACTTCTCTACCTCTTTTGTTTCTGTGATGTGATATTTAGATTCTATTGAACCTCATTTTTTTTTTCGCTTAAGCTAGCAAAACAGTTAAGATTGCATTGGATGTTGAAAATTCCACATTCAAAACCTCTGTGTAATTATGCTGCAGATTCCGCACATTTGAGGCTTCTGCTAAAGACATTCAAGAGCTTCTGGAGTTCTGGGACCGCTCAACGCTGCAGCCCCGCCGTCCGTCTACTCCCTCTGAACGGTCAGATGAAGATCAAAAAGATCACCCAGCCTCGGGCAAAAAGGGCAAGGGCAAAGGTTAGTCTTATACTTTTTTGTTATTTCACTCTCTTTCCATCTCTCTGTCATATTTCCCTAACTCCCTGAGTTACTTTTCCCCTAACTTTCTATCACTCTCTGTGCATCTGAATTTTTTTTCTAGCCATCCACTTCCAATTTATCTCCCAGTGTAAAGTTTCCATCCTTTTCTCACCACCCCCACCCCTCTTCCTTTTATTTTGTTTCAAAGCAATTTTATGGATTTAGAAGAAGAGGTTATTTTTCCTTTGATAATCTTAGATTGAAAAAAATGCCTTGAGGCCACCGCAAATGAGTTGGATGTCACAGTTTTTACATTCTAAGGCATTGCTACTTTGAAAAATGCTTTTTTCTGCCCCTTCCAATGTAAAAAAATTTCATGAATTTATCAATAATTTGGGGACGAAAAATGAAGTTGTTTTTTTTTTAATTTGAAATATAGAGGAAAATAAGAAATAGTAGACTTTTAAAATATATGCACTCATATTAGAAATTTCAGCGATTTACAATGGTCGCGAGATGTGTAATTTGGATTGGTTTGTATAGCTTTTAGTTATTCAATGAGTAATAGCTGGCAGTTTAAAAAAGAGAAGTTAATGTGGGTTAAATTGTCAGTTGGATAATTAACTCAAACATACCTGGGACTAATCAATTTCTGAGACTCACAAGTTTTCTGATTCGCTAGTATAATTTTGGTTCTCCCTAAAGGGTTTGAAACTGCCCTTGTGGATGGTAAGCATATTCTTTTTTTTTTCAGACTTCATCTTTGTGTACTTTCAATTACTTTCATTATTGTTCTTTTTTATTTTCTACAATTCAATGCTGTAATTTTTTTTTACAGTAGAGGCTTTCTATAATAAAACAACTTTTCTTTAAAAAAATTTAGATAAAGAAATAAAAATTTGACTCTGATAACTAAGTTGCAGGCCTGAACTGAAAGCTTCCAAACAATGTTTTACATTGATAAAATTTTCCTTTTAGTATTTACTTATCCTATGGATTTTTTTCTAATCTGGTTTCAAACAGTTATTGCTTTTTTTTAATTGTGAAGTTATATTTGTCCGCTTCATCAGTCACTTATTTGGGTGTCAAACTTTCTCACATGTAAATAAGAAGTTAATTAGTGTTCAACGAAAAATGTAAAAATTTGATGTAAGAGAGAACAAAAACAGGTTACCATCTATAAGTTTAAAACAAAATTGTAATCTCAATGTTTTCAGTTTTTAGCCAAATAGGAGAGCAATCTTTTTATAAAACATTGAGGGAATTTTTTTTCTTTTAAGCCAGTTGTTCATTTTATCACACACAAATTGATATAACTTTTTTCTTCTTCTTTGAATCATCAGAGAAACACGAAAAAGAAAAACTGAAAGAACAGGAACGGATCCGTTTGGAGAAAGAGATGGCAGAAAAGGCAGCCAAAGAGGTTTGTGCAATAAAAATGTCAAGCTTTTTTTTGGTGTCTCTCATTGACTTTCTTCTACATCTTTCTTCTTATTACTCCCTCTATTTTTTGCTGTGCTCTTTCTTCAGAGTGCCTCTATTGGTTCTGTCTCCTTTCTCTGTCATAATCCTTCCTTTCCTACCAGTATATTCTTCTTCAACGGGGATCCACTTTGGATGTTGCCTCTCACACAAGCTGGCAGAATTTCTGTCTGTCAGACACCCTGGGACCCCCTTCAGTTGTTGTCATTTTCAGGGATTCTGTAGGTTCCTGCTCCCTCTGTGTTTCTTTGGTCTTCCCCTGCTCCTTCTACCCTCCACTGAGTCCTCCATGCGTAACTTCTGCAATTTCTAATTTGTCTTGCTGTTAGAGTGGACCAAAGTATTGAAACTTTTGTATCTTTATCTGGTTTAAGAGATTTCCTTCTTCCATGTTGAGGCAGTTTAGAAGATTTTTATTCCTTTCTATAGCCGCCCATAGTATTGTAAGAACTGTTCCAGTATATTGCTACCTTCAATTTATATATATATATATATATACATGGTAGCCTAGTCTTACCTTATTGACGTACGACACAGTGTTTCTGCCTTTCTTCTTTAGGCACTTCGTCAGGTACTGCTTCTATTTCGATCGCCCCGACTAGGCTACCATGTATACAAAAGCTCCTTATACAAGTTGAGCACTGTATTTCATGACATAGAAAACCTAGAATCTATATATATATATATATATATATAATTTGTAGTACAATTTGCAGATGGCAGTAGAATTTATTTTCCACACTCTCTCATTTTTAATGTTATAGCAAGTTCTTTTTAAATTTTCTTTCTGTAGTAAAATGTGTTTGTGAGTTCTCTCTCACTTGTTCCTCTTTCGTTTCTTGTCTAGGCTGTACAAGAGGGCGAGGAAGGAGAGGTGGTTGATGGGGCTGAGGATGAAAAAAAGGATGAGGTTGGAATTCCCAACATTGTCATCGACTGCTCTGATAAAACTTTTGTGCCAGTCAAGAAGATCCAAGACACAGAAGCTCTGCCCTCCCTTGAAGAGGTAGGCTCTACTTTATTTGGCTATTTGTCAGTGTGTGTGTGTGTTGTGATTGATGGGCAAGTGTTAAGGATATTTTGTATGGTCTACAAGCCAAATTGTTTGTAAGTCATGTTCTTTTCTCTTTTTTAATTAAATCATTTTTCTGTCAATGTTGGCAAATAGCTTAATTAGTTATTTGTTTTTTTTTCCATTTTGTATTGGTTGCTGTTGGCAGTTTTAATCTTTGGTCTTGACTAAAGCTAAAAGCGTTTCACATCATGTTTAAAATCATAATTACATAATTATAGACACTAAGTCTTATAAGATGATAAAAATATCCCATAAAGCACATTAGACACTCAGTCGTCAATAGGTTTTGAATAAAAAGGTTTTGAGACATCTTTTCAAAATTGAAACAGATTCTGCACATTTAATTTCATTAGAAAGACTGTTCCAAATGTCAGGTGCTGCAGATGTAAAGGAACGATCACCAAAAATTTTAGGATTTGCACCTGATGTATAAAGTAGGGCTTTCTTCTCAGATCATAGTTATCTTGAAGGTTTATAAATATATAAGAGTTCTTGAGGGTAGTTTGGAAAGGATTAAAATAAAAAGAAATATTGAAAAGGGCCTTATTTAAAACTCCAACCCAAATACTAGTAAACGTATGAAATTCAGTCTATCTAAGACCTATCCATCAAAAGTCAGATACTTTGAATAAAAGTGATGGAAAACATGGACCCCCTCGATAAAGACCTCCCCTCTTATAAGACTTTCAGTTTGAGGACATCTGCTTATACGGGTGTAGTAATTTTACCCCTGAACAAAGACCCCCATTCTTACAAGACCTGCTTTTATCAACAATTATCAAGGTCTTACTTCAGGGGTTCCACTGTATTTAAAAAATATCAGATACGGAAACAAAATCAGCAGATGTTCAGTTGGTAGAGATTCTTTACGAGTACAATTATATTTATTTAGGTGTTGTTAATCATTTTTGCTGGTATGCCACTGTCCTCTATGTGGCAAATTTTCTCTGTATTGTCCTTTGTATTACTTTTTTTCTGTTACACCCTTGAAAAAAGAAAATTAAAAATTAAAAAAAGAAGTTTGTAGAGATTTAAACCTAAGATTACAACTTTTTTACCTCTAAAAACAGCTGTTGCATTTATAATTTTTTTATTGATAATATGCAGCTTGGTTTTCTGCAAATGTTATGTAGCTTCCTGCAAAAATCTTAATAAAACTTGTTAACAAATTTGCTCTGTGTGTTTTTACCCTAAAAAGGCTTATGATATCAATATGGTTATAGATCATCATCTTCATATTGTATATTTCATTCAGCGACACGATACTTATTTTTTTTCTTCAATTTATGTTGATTATCATGTAAGGAGTTTCATACACACAGGGTAAGACTTTCTTAAACTCTAATCTCATCTTTAATAATCTTACTACTTGTTTTGCCCCTTTTCAAGATGTGTTTATAAGCAAACTGTCCAATCAAGTTACAAAAGGTTAATCCGTATCTTTTGCTGTCTGCCTTTGTAGCTGCAAACTAGCAAGTCCCATTCTGTGGCATCCTTAAAAAAGATAAAACCCAAGAAAAAGTCTGATACTGTATTAGCCTTGGGTAATGCCAGTGCCAACTGTTACCAGTCACCTGGTCCTAGAAGCAGCCAACAAAGGTCATTGTCATCTCCGCCCAAAGCAATAGCTGTGGCCGCTGCTCAGCTAGCTCATCGTAGGAATTCCATAAATGTCGATGATCAAGAGGATATGAGAAACGCTAGAGAATTAGCAGCGAGAACTCAAACTAGAAACAATATCCATAGTAAAAATTTCAAAGGAGACCTCAGTAGCAACAGACGAACCATCGACTCAGACCTCTCTTCAAATTCGAAGACAAGCAATCTTCCAATTGCTGCTGTGGGTAACTGTTTTTTCAAAAGATTGGATTTTTACTTTTGTCTTTGTTTTGGAACTTGAGTTGCTGATATCTGAACTTTTCTTTCTTTTTTTGTTTTAAAAAGTTGAATCAACAGACGTATTCAGTAATAAATATTTTTTCCTCTCCATATCAGCAATTATGGCCACCAGATACGTAGCTTTTGTTGGCCACATTTGATAAAAACGTAAAGTTATAAAGAAATTGTCCAGAGATGATCAGAGAAGTTGCCTTGGGGGTGACTGGACCAATAAAACTGATTGGAGAGATTCACAAATATGCAGTGGAAATGAATTTGTGACTTTAATATTAGTCAATGAAGGCTTACGAGAAAAAGTCTTAGACTGCCAGTTTAATTTCAAGGATAAAAATTAAAATTCTTAGTTTTGGCACTTTTTTTAAACCTCCACCTTTGTTCCCTCCTAATGAACATATTTCTTTATGTGATATGAAAATCTCAACCTTTGGTTTCTCCCAATGAACATATTTCTGTATGTGTAGTGAAAACATTAGCATCATGGAGAACGATATTTTTATGTCTGGGTCACTTTTAAATATAAGAGAAAATTTAACGCTGAAAGGATGTCCGAATAGTCAAGCTCAACCCTCAAAATCATCCTCCTTCATTAGTTTTCAAGTTTTACTTTCTGGACTCCTTTCTGTGAATTAAATGTTTCCATTTTGTTCAAATTTTGTTGTGTTGTATTGACTTGTTTAGTGACCTATTGGGGAAACGTTTTTAACGTTTTATTGTTTAATAGTTTTGACTTGACACTAAAGGTCATCAACTTTATTATCTTACTAAAGAAATGCTATTAGTTCGATCATACACTTTAATTCCAATGCAATTTTAATTCAACCTGAATTTGGATTTCAAGGACTGCATAAATTTTTTTATTACCTATTGATTGTGAAGTGTTAAATCCAAATTTAGGGATTATAAATTAAAATCAAATATTAATATACATATAGAAAAAAATTGTGATATTGGTGATTAGGTAGGCTTGTAAACAGGTAAGAAAGAATGAGAGAGAGAGAGTGTGTGTGTGTATGTATGCAGGTGATTCGTGGAAAGGCAGACTATTAACACAACCAAAAGATTCAAGAAAAGTTTATATCTAACTATATATCTCAAATCACCACAAGCAAAGAAGTAAAAGAATAGATGGCAGTTCAACTGAATTCAAGATTACACTTCTTTTAGGACAAAGAAAGTAAAGATGAGAGCAAGCTCTACACAAACCTCACATATGCCGAGATGTTGGTGGCAGCTGAAAAACTTCCGTCTCCCAAGGATGTAAGACGATCGGCACAAACTTTGTTCTACTGTGTCATATTCTGCATGCCGTTGTTGTGTCTTGTTCATCTTTGTCATGCGTTGATTATTATTGATAATGTTTGACATATTTGTTATACCTGTTGGACTATGATACTTCTTAGATACTTGACAGTGTTTTAAGTTTTTTTAAACAGATTGGAAGATGTTTTGTTTCTGCTAAACTGATGTAAGGTATCACTCAGTACACTGTAGTATTTTGACAATGAGGGGATAGTTTTCGCTAACTGAGATTTTAGCAAATTTAAACTAGACATTGTTGTCAAAGCTAAATTTTCTTAAAGAAGCCTCGTTTTTTCTTTTTTTTTTTGCATGGCAGCTTGGAGTGATTTTTTTTTATATGTATATACTTTGATCACACAATATGTTTTGCATTATTTGAACTTTTGAACTTCTTGTAACTTTGTGATATTTTCTATTTGTTTTGTCCGTTACTGTGACTTTATTGCTTTGTATTCTGCTCTTTATTTAGACTTTTTGAACTTTGAGAACAATAAATCTAATAATATGATGTAAATGATCATGCAAAACTTATTTGTAACTGCAATATGGTTTTGTATTTGGCAGAAAATATTAAGGAATACTTTAGTTACAGTACTGACTATTGTCATCTTTTGTGAAGAAGCCTAAAAGTTTGTTTTGTTTTGTTTTGTTTGCAAGCTTTGCTCTCTTTTTTAATCGGGCAAATATCTTAAACCAGACCAGCATTTTTTCCTGATCTCATTTATGATGAACCAAGCAGACAAGCGTTTAGTGGAAGAAAACTCAGACACAGACATCTATGAGCATGTTTTATTTACTGACGCGACATAAATCTGTTTATTTACTGAAGCAATATAAAGCTGTTGAGAAACCCCAAAGATTAACCTTCTTTTTTTTTTAACTCTGGTCAAACTGTGGGGATGTAAATCTGAAATGTTTTTAGAGTTAGTTTTATTGGCATACACATCTTTAGTGATCATATTATAGTCTTGATTGGTGCATTAAGAATTTAAGCTAACCATAACACCACTGACTGCTGTTGCGCTTTGCGGCAGGTACTTGATGGCCTAGGCATGGGCCCCCAGGGTCCCCCTATCCCACCCCCGGCTGTGTTTGGTGTAATGCCATACCCTGTGAAGAGACGCCCGCCCCAGCTGGGAGAACTTGGGGGCAGATATCTGTTTGTGGCTTCAACACCTGACGATCCGTAAGTTTTTACATTAAAATGTCTCATAATGATAAAAAAAAAATATGGAATATAGTCTTCCACCGCCAAGGGCAGTCTCAAGACTTAACATATTTCCCCCTAACATTCTACAAATTTCAAGCATTGCCTATAGCCAGGTACTGATTTTAAAGGTGGGTGGACTGAGGAAAGTGTGGATAAATTGCTTTCGTTAGGCAGCTACAACATACGTCATGGTTGGGAATCGAACCTGCAACCGCCAGATCACAAGTTAGATGCACTAACCACTGATCCACGCTGCTCCACATTAAATAATAACAATAACTAATGTAGATCTCTCCTTTCCTTTGTTTCTGTTTATACGTATTTGTGGTGTTAGTCTCAGCGTTTTGCCTGTTCATATCTCTTTCACCTTGAGTTGATCTACAGATCTATTCTTTGAGGTCTGTATCCAGATCTGCGGGTTACCTTAAATTTGCAGCTTGTGTATGCTTGAAAACCGTTGAGGTTTTATGAGATTTCCAAAATTTTTTAATGTTCAAATAGCTTATAAGAATAAAGTTAGAGTCATTTTGTGCAGATTTTAATTCACTTATTCCTGTCATATAAACTCAACAGAAACATTGGACATGAAGACAAGTCAAAAGAAGGTGATGGTGAAGAGGAGAATGCAGGGACACCTGACAAGATCAAAGATGAACAACCAACGCCCACCAAGGGTAAGGGAAACAAAGGTGCAAACACACCCTTGGGAGCAGAGAAAGGACGCACTAGCACAGATGGCAAAGTGGACAGAAAGCGCAGTGCGGAAAGGAAACGGATGCCACGGCGTAACTCTGCAGTTGTGTCCTCCCCTCCCCCAGGGCAGACAACTCCTGTTTCCGATGGAGACACAATGAGGTCAGTGAATCTTCTCTCCTGAGGTAGAAATGTAGAGTTTAGGCAAATCTTAGTTTGAAGGTACTTAGCCCTTCAAATTTAATCAAAGTTAATCTCTCAGGAAAGAGGTAAATGTGTAGCATAGAACAACATATGATATCAGATAATTAACAGAAAAAAAAATATCATGACATGATTTAGCAGTTCTTTCACAATTCTGTGAAATGAGAATCTTGAAACAGAATCAGATGAAGAAAAATTGTTCTTTTAAATAAATTGTTGGCATTCTAGAATGTCTTTTATAGAATATTCAATACCACTCTTGATTTATCAGATCTTGTATACCCTCATTTTTTCTTCCACTTGAAAGTTATACAAGAGTTACATCTTTTGCCAAATATGTATCTCGCTTTGGTGTGCGGTTTGCAAAACCTTCAGTATTTATTTTTTTCTCTCTCTCTAGAAATGTGAGTCTATATTGATTGTGGCTAATAAATGTTTAAAACAATTCCAAGATGTAAGAATAAGTTGCTAAATAATTATGAAATATTTATTTAAAAGTCATCTGGTTTATCTGTAATCTACTTTTCTTGTGGTTAGGCCCACCACGCGGGCATCTTCAAGGGAAGGAGCGAGGTATGCCGTGACTTGTAGAGTAGACACTACTTGCTAGACTAAACAACTCACAAAATGTTCACTTATAACAACCATAACACTACAAAAATCATAACAAACAAAAATGTAATTATAATAATAAATAACATAATTCAATTGAAGTAGGAAGTATTTTTTCACAAATTTCGATTGATTCAAGGATTTTTTTTTCAAAAATTGATTTGTCTCTTTCATCTTTTTCTCACACCATTTTAGTCTGAGTTAATAAGAATTTGTTTTAAAGACCTACATGAAAAATGGATCATATGTTTTCTGATTTTTCTGCTTCAATTAAAAGTTCTGGTCATGATTCAATAACAAGCACAAATTTATACTTAGTCCTTTAGTCTCTGAATTTATCAGCCGTAATAGCTTTTTAAATAATTGTTGAAATATGTCAAAATATTTTCTTACGTCTGCCCTTGACAGCAACGATTTCATCAACCTCAGTAATGATTGACAGGTGCAAGTGAAGATTTTGAATTTTTGATGTTTGTATTTTTTAATATGTGGAACCGTAAAATTATGCAAGTATGCGATGTTTGTTGTGATAGGAGCTAACACAAAAACAGTCAACAGTCTTTATTAAAACTGTGAAAGAGTGTTATGATTAAGTTCTCTATGGTTTTTTTTTTATATACATACACAAAGTAAAACAAAATTGCTTGTGGCTATGGACAGGGCTGGTTTTTTTTTCTGGACCTGTGTATCCTCTCTCTCTCCTTTTGGGAATTTCAAATAAAAAATGGGAGGACATTAAAAAATTGAGAATACTTTGTCATTTGTATTTGCTTTAACAGCAGTCGGCTAGGTGTTCAGTCGATCATTGAGGAGAAAGCACCTGCGAAGCTGTAAGTGAAAGCTTTTCTCATTAGGCTGAGTTCTTGTGTGATCAAACTTGATTTATGTTTCTATTTTAACAAAGCACATTGATTTTGTTGCATGTTTGAGATAATTTTTGTTTTATCAAAATGTTAAACTAAACTGTTTAGGTGCAATGTCTTTTTTTCAACTTAGTGGAACATTCCTCTGCATGTTTAAAACATTCTTGCCTCCCACCACCCTTTATGAAATAAAGTAAACACAAGTTAACTTTTAACCTTAAACAAACTCTACAGCTCTGTCATATCCATTTTATAGCAAGCCACCTTAGCAACAATTGAAATGAAGATTTGCCTATGTATGAACACTCTAGATCTATAAAACCCATGCTGAATGTATATTTGAATAATTGCAGCTACAAAAAATAAAATAGCAAAGGAAACAATCAAGGAACATATACAATTTGATAGCAAAAACATAAGCATAATTAGAGATGCACAGCAATTTAAATTAAATTGAAGTGTAGTTTTTAAAACAATCTAATTTAATGTTGTATGCATTTTTACATTGATGGATCAATTAAGAACTCACTAACACTTGCCTGTTCTCATAATGATAACAAGACTCATGTGAATATTTCAAAAACTTTTTCATGCTTTTTGGGCATCATGCTTTTAGTCAGAGGAATGTGCTTTTTTACACTAGAAAAATTTGCATTTCACAGAGTATAAAAATGAAGTGGCAACAATATTAAACACATTTAATTTGAAAAATCATTGCTGTCCAAACTTAATTTTATATTTGATTTAAATTTGGTGCTTGCTGGAATAGCAGCATGGTACATTCTCTCAATCTATACTATTATATATAATAGATCTGTATCTAGCCAGTTACTTTAAATAATGGAAAAAAAGATGTGCTTAGAGCTTTAAAGAGGCAGTTTTTCAGAATTTATTTCTTTAGAAGTTTCTGAAACATTGTAAGTCTAAAATCTATACCTGCACCCACTATTTGAAATTGAGATTGTACTCCCTATCAACAGGTTGCAGGGAAAAATTGCCTGTATCTATGTATCGGTTAGGATAATACAGGTCTAGGTTGTTAAAGCCTATTCTTTCAAGAAAGTTGATAGTCATGTGGAAATTAAGTGGAAAACTGGAAAACTAAAAAAAAAAGAAAATTTCAAGCAAAACATACCTAATTCCTTCTATTTTTCTCTTTCTCTCTTGTGCTCACACTGTCTCCCTCTTTCCTTTCTCTCTCTATAACTCTCCTTTCCCATCTATCTCCCTCTTCTCTTCCCTGCTCTCTACCTCTTCTCTTCGTCAGTCTTACTTTCTCTTGAATTAGTTTTACCTGTTTTTTTGTCACGTTCAAGTAAGCATTAGAAAAATGGACATATTAATGATGATTCAAATCTTGATTCGTGGAGTGTGAAAAAATGTACAGTTCAACTTTGACAGCACAGGGATTGGGGAAAAGCACATGAGCTCGGTGGGAAAAGCTTAGATGGTCTTTCTGACATATTTGTTTAAATATTCAAAATATCAATTTGTTTTTTGTCTGCAAGTCATTATATCAGAGCTATAGGTTAAATTTATCTTAAATGTTAAATTTCTAGTCATGGTAGCTAATCATGGAACATAGCAGGGCTAATCAATAAGAAAACAATTTGCATTGTTGTGTAAACCTAGAGAAATCAGAATTCATAATTTGTTGCTTGCAGACTTATACATGTATAAGAATTCTGTATTTAAAAAAAAAGAGATAAATTTTTTGCCAACGAGTGCAGGTTTGGAAAACGGCAATTTTGTGTTGATAAGTAGGCTAATGCACCATTTTAGGGACATGCACTAAAATCTGGTCATTTTGAGGCTAAATCATGGGAAAAATTTGTTTTCGTTTTTGGATTTTGTTTGCTAAATATGCTAATTAACTAGCAAGAAGCTACGGAATAAAATATTGACCTCGATAAGGCTCAGAGGGACTCCTCTGTGGAGATATGTTTTTATGACTGACGTCATGTTTCATTCAGCCGCAAGCCAAATAGATCTATCTACCCCTGAGCTGCTCTAGATGATGTTGTAGAATAACTTTTCAATACTCAGCTGTTTTAACTCCACAAACTGTTATAATCTAAAATACTGCCATATAATCTAGATTTAGATGTATGTTATTAAACCTAAACTTGCAGTGGAAACTGGCCAAAAGAGAAGGTGGGAGAATTAGAGACAGACAGACATGTACAAACAGAGATGTAGATAGAGAAAGAAAGAGAGAAAGATAGATAAATGGATAAGTTTCAGGATTTTTATGCTATGAGTAAAGTGCTCGACTTTTAAAAGTAGCATTTACCTACATTATAATATAACCTAAATTGCGCTTATTATCATAAGGTCTTTACACTGTGTTTCATGCTGCTCCTTGGCATCTCTTCAGATGACTAGTTCACTTTGATCCCACAGTCTCAATCTTCCACACCCTTTGCATTTGTAAGCAAAATTTTTCTTTGGTGCATATAGGAGAATAAAATTTCCCTTCTTTTGTTTAGTGTAGGTTGTTTTTTTTTTTGAGAGAATGCTGTATTGTTTAAATAGACATAGATTGCATTTTTGTTTTTTAGCTGTGTATGCATTTGATCTTTAAGGTCCCATACATGCTGGGAGTTGTGTCTAATTATCTTTGAGATAACCCCAAGCTAGTCATATGTTGAGTTTACCTAGTCTTGCATTGGTTTCAGTTAAACTTATGCAAGTATTCACTGTGTGGGGAGTTGTTTGTACCACGGTTGCTTAGTATAATCAGTCGTCTTGTAAGCTTTTTTTCTTTAGAGGACATGTTGATTTGTTCTCGCAGTTGCACAGCCTAGTTGCACTGTCTTTCTTTAAAGTTTTGTTAAGGATTCGTTTGTTGTGACTGTTGATCATTTCCAGCAAACACAAAGCTCCACAAAATTATCAACAAAATACAATCAAACTCAGCTACAAGTTTATACCCAACAAAAACCAAATCATCATTGCTACGACTACTACTACTACTACTACTACTACTACTACTACTACTACTACTGCTGCTGCTGCTGCTGCTGCTGTTATTACACCAACAACTACTACTATTGCAACTACTACTATTACGTCTACTACTACTACTTCAACTACTACAGCTAACAATAACTACTGCTATTACTGCTGTGATTGCAGCCGCTACTACATCTTTACTTTACTGTTAACGCTGCTAGTATCTCTAAATTTTTTTTATTGCTGCTGCTACCACTACTGTCATAATTGCCATTGCTGTTACTAATATGTCAGCTAGACTTAAATATATTTTAAACTTCTTCAGATGTACTTTTCACTTTCATTACGGTTTCAAGTGCTGCTACAACGGTTTCAATTTTAAAGCTACAGTGAAATGGTGCTGGTACCAGTAGTGTCATTGCCTTAAAATATCAATGTTTGGTTTATATCACATCATGACATGTGATTTACATGTTGTTGAAGTCTGAGATGTTAGGCTGTTTCAATGTTATTTGATTGAAGGGTTGGAAAAAAAAAAGCTAAAAAGGGACACAGGTCAAGTTTCTTGACTTGCTTTCCTCTTTGTTTTAAAGGTAACAATTATTTCAAAATGTTTTTGGCTTCTTTTTTATATTCAATATAAAAGCATCTTAATTTTATCTTTTAACATCTGACCTTTGCCTTCTTTTCTTCATAGCTTGCATTGAATGCATTAGCGTCAACTTTGTAACAAGAGTATTATTGATATCCTTCTACCATGCAACCCGTCTGAGAAAGATTTGTTCTAATTATATCCTATGGAGATATGCCATTTTGCTAGCCCAATTGCAGTATTATGTCTTTACTCTGTATGACATGATAGAAATTGTTGATTGGCATAACATTTAGTATTCTCTATAACAATTATGAATTGTGGGATATTCAGATACAATGTCGTCTGTAGAGTTTAAATCTAAAAGTGAATTTTAATTAAGAAAGTTAAAGTGGGGTTGAACAGAAAAGATTCAAAATATTCATTGAGTGATTATTGTTGACATTGTTGTTATCCTTATGGCCACTTCTATTACTATTTAATTGTATCATATATTTTTTTTTAATTATGAGTATTATCATTAGTATTGTTTATTTGTGGTTGTTGTTGCTTCTGTTGTTGCTGTTCTTATTAACTACCAGGCTTATTATCATAACCCTTATCACCAACTGTAAGATTGATGTTACCAGTGAGCTTTTCACACTGTAGACTAGTTTCAATGTGCAACCTGTGAGAGTAATGAAATGGATTGAGTAAAGAGTAATTGAGTTTATCCTATTCTGATTCCAGGCTGACCATTTTCCGCTGGACAGTGCCGGCAGGAGGAGAGGTCACTCTAAAGCTGCGCTTTAGCTCCGACGATCTTGGTCAGTTTGACCAAACACTGAATTTTGAGATAGTCGGCACACGGCGACGCTACCAGATGTTTTGTCGTGGTGTCTGTGCTTTCCCTGCTATCAGTAAAGAGCCGAGGTAAAAACTTGGGTTTGTAAGCCAAAAATTAATTATTTTAACTTCAAAAGATGCATTGGATTGAGATCTGTGTCTAGATATAGTAATGATGGAGCATCTGAAGAAATTAAATGTAAAATTTTCTAGGATTTAATAAGGGCTAGCACAGCATAGATGTAATGAGTTTTTTAAAAAAAATCTTTTATGGTACCATTTTTGAATATCCATAATAATATTTTTGCCATAGTGAAAGTCTGAATGTAAAGGCTTGGGGGGTGAATGGAATGTAAAAGAAACACAGGAGTACTGATGTGTAAAGCTGCACCTAGTTATACACTTGTATGTCTTTTCTACTTCTCAAAATAAAAAAAAAATGTTTTCTCTCTCTCTTTTTTTTTTAAATAATTCTAATTTGCTTTATGATTCTTGTCTAATTATGGAAATCTAGGCTTAGGGAAACATTCATAATAACCATGGCTATAAATGTCGTTATTATTTATACCTTACTTGTATTTGTTACGTTTCGTGTAGATAGTAAAAGTTTTATGTCTCTGAAGTCCTATGGCATTGATTCAAATGTCTCACAACCAGTGTAAATGATTCAAACGTTAAAAATTGAAATTGATAAAACACATATCAATAGTAGATTTTTAAAATTTTTCATTCTCTTTGTTTTAAATTGAAAGAAGTTCTCACGCAATTTTTAGCCTACGGAAGCTCAGAGAATCTTGTTCTTCACAAAATTGTTCCAGTGTAATACGAAGATGCAACATCAGACTCCATTAAAATGGTTGTGAGAAGCATGTTTAGGATTCACACAAAATGAGTGGGGATTATCAAATAAAGAGATACAATTTATGCATTGTTGAAAGGTTTATTAAAACTTCCACTTTAATACTTTGATTTTGTCCTGAGTTATTGTGTTTGGAAGATCGAGGATTAATGAGGTAAAAATCGATAAAAATGGACTTAAGGGTTTTCTTTTATAAATGATCTAAGAGTACACACACTAACCAGATGATGCTGAAATATCTCATTTATGGCCATTTATTTGATTCTTTTATGAATGTTTTATGAAAAATGCTTAATGGATGGCAAGAAAAATTTAAGTCAAATTTTAAGCCTGTGATAGAAATCAGAAATGTTAGTCCAATTTTACCCAGGCTATGATAGGAAGTTGACTTTGTGGGAGCAGTATGTACATTTCTTATTTGAAAATACATTGCAGGATTGTGTTCCCAAGCCGTAAGAAGAATCGTCGAAGCGACGAGATTGTCCACAAGAAATACATCCTCATGCAAGAGACGTTCCACTTTGGTCCTCTTCTTGTGGGCAAGTCAAGAGAAAAGTAAGTACACAGACCTAAAGCCAGGCTTCACATTTTCAAGGACCTCCGTTGTTGTCTTCTCAATGAAAGTCAAGACAAGTATTTCTTTAAAGACCTGTATAACACAGACAAAATTTATGCATACGGTGTAGATGACTTAAAAATCTGTCATCATCATCACCATTGTTGCCCCTCTTATCCTGAATCAAGACATAGGCCACTAACAAAGGCTTTTCAGCTATATCTATCCTGAGCCTTTTTTTAACACTAGATCATACCTGTCCACTTTTTTCTGCATTCTCTTCCATAAATCTTTTTCAAATTTTCCTAGGTTTTTCTGGAGGTTACAATTCAATGCCTTTCTTGTTATACATACAATGTAAACCTGATAATTCAAACCTCTTGGAAATTGACCGAAAACTTGAACTTCAAATTATATGCAAGGAATGAGATTTACTGCACTCAAAATATTTCCTGCTCTATTACTAGAATAAGAACCTCTCTCACATAACCCTCCTGTACCCCTACAGACTCAATGATTCTACTATGGGTCAAACACATATCCATGTGGATTTTTACGTTGTAGCTTTGTTTAGTGAGACTGTTCCTTCCATGCTTTGAAGAACTGAAACTGCTAGGAAACTGGTAAAAAATTTTTTAGGCCTCAATGTAACCTTTTATTTAAGAGAAATGAACCTCATCAACTTAAAATGAAAAGTTCAAACTTGACAGAGCCAAAGAGGGAAAATAAATCTCACTCCTAAGAAACTTTGAACTATGGGAATATTGATTTATCAACATCAGACTTTGACTTCAAGGTTTTCATTGTATTTTCTAATCTCTTTGTCCGTAAATCTGTATGGAAAGTTTTCCTTGACTGTTAATTTAGCAGTTTATTGAATTTCATTAAAAAAAAAAGTTGTCAAGTAAAATCTTAAGCTAATCCATGTTACGGTTTTATTGTTACATCTCTTTTATAGTTCATGGCTTTGTTCAGATTAGTAGCTCCTTTTCCTTCATTTTACTAAACCCAAAAAGATTTACATTTAATACTAATATAAATTATTTAATCCATCTAGGTATAGAGAGGGCAAGTTTCCAGAAAATATGGAGACATTTACGATTCTGAACACTTCACCACTGGAAGCAGACATCAGCTTTTGTTTCTTGAATGACAGCAAAGGCGAGACCTACCTTTTGGAGCCGCCGTCAATGTTGCTAAAGCCAGGACAGTCAGAGAAGCTCTCAGTGTGGGCTTATCCAAAAAGTAAGATATTTTAGACTCCCAAGGATAAGATGAGAGAGGGAGAGACCAAGAGAGAGAGAGAGAGAGAGAGAGAGAGAGAGAGAGAGAGTAGAGAGAGAGAGAGAGTTAACAAATGGGTACACAGAATATGAAAAATAAAAAAATGTGAGAACAAGAAAAAGGGTCTGGTGACCAGGGTGAGTGAGATGACGGAAAGTTTAGCCTGAAAAAAAAAACAAACAACTCTTAAAGGAAGATTCATACTTCTTTTTCTCTTTATTTAAAATAAAAAGAAATGCTGATACCTTCTCAGAAATTTTTGAGAATTTCATGCACTTTTCAACGTTTGGAAGCTTAGGAAAAATGCAGTGTTTACAATACCAAACTTTGTAAAGTGACAGTTGCGACATCCGTTTCATTTATCCTGGGTGCAAGGCAAGTGTCAGAAAAGGAGAAAAGAAAAAACAAAGATAGAGAGACAGAGAAGCTAACCTTATGACTAGCCGCATAACTATGTAGACAGCGGAACTCATGCCTCCTGTCATAAAAAAAAATTTTTTTTCACCATGAGAAGCTGATACGTAAATCCTTTTTCCAGGCTTAGTGAGACGAACTTTAGGTTTTGCTGGTGTCAGATCTTTCAGAAAACATATTGCCTTTCAGTAAAGTGTTATGCCAAACATACGGGAATTATTTCCATTTAGGTTTACACAAGTTAAAATGGTATAATAGTGGTGATTTTCCCTGATGTTGATGCAAGGTAGTCATCTTTCTTCTTTGACGATCAATCAGCCGCCACAGTTCCAAAGCCAGCTGTTCGAGAAGAAGTCTTTGAGACACCACCAGTTTTAGCGCCGAAAAAAATCTCACAAGGATTTGAATCTCCAATAAAGCTTGGTGTTAGTAGCAAAGAGTCAATAGATGTTTCTGGGCCTGCCTCTGCTGCTGAGTTGAATGTAAATGAAAGTGACACAGGAAGCAAAGACCAAAATACTTCAAAAGCAGAAGGGAAAGAAGAGCATAAGAGTGCAGAATTTGAATCAGGAAATTTCCCGCCAAGGGCTCAATTAAAAAGTCATGCGGTCGTGGGAAAGCAAAGTGAGAAAATTATTGAATTTATCTATTTAGTAAAAAGTCTTTTTTTTTTTAAATAAAAACACAATTTTTAGTTGGTCTTTGTGAGTTTGAAAGTGTTGTCCAGTGGAAACCTCATAACTTGAATCTCATGGGAATGAAGATAAACTTTGATTTAAAAGGATTGGAATTATTATACTCAAAGGATCACGTTTATTTACTAAGCCACTTCTCAGTTCCATAGCACCTTCCTCTCTCACCCCACTCTTGCGTAAATGCAGAAACAAACTTATTCTATGGTTATAGACACCTAGGTGTAGCTTCTTGTATGGCAACTTTGTGCCTTAAGGTTTATCATAAAATTTTCGTCCTCTGGAGAAGTAAAACTGCTAGGGATTAGATGGAAAACTTTCTATAGGCCTCAATGTAAACTTTAAAAGAAATCGAACCTTATGGATTACTAATTAAGAGTTCAAATCTAACAAAGCAAAAGAGGAAAATGAAACCTGACATGTAGATAACTTCGAATTATGAGAAATTTGGATTGTCAGACATCAATTTTGGAGGTTTCCAGTGTATTTTATCCTTAAACTCTTTTTTCTAAGGTTTGTTTCCAGCTTTTGAAATTTTGATTGAGTTGATTTTTTTAAATTTCACGTTACTACATTGTTTCCAAAAACTTACAGTAAGTGTGTAGCATTTGCACAAATAGATCGCTCAAAGTCACTTTTTGTATCCCTAAAAATTTTGAGGTCACCAAAATATGTAAACTTTTAAAACATGACTTTGTATATTGCTCATACTGTATAATTTACACTCTTTTTAAATTTTTTGCTTATAACATCCTGTATATTTTTGTGGTGATATACAAAACATAAAGGATTTTTGTAAAGTAGTTGATTGATTCTTTCTTTTTAAAAAAACATTTTCTTGTGTTCACAACCCAGTGTCCTACTCTTACATTAAACTGAAATCTAAATTATCTAAAATTCTTTTTTTATCTTACAAGGTTAATTGTTGAAATAATCTTTCACTTAAAATGTTCTGTTTTGATTGTTTACATGTCTCAGGTTATTTTGAGGTCCTTCATTTTATTCCAGAGTTTTTTAGTTAAAA
>BMAT01013178.1:17090-29225 GCA_019649035.1 Elysia marginata | reverse complement strand
TGCTGTTGTTTGCTACATGCCACAATTTTGATCTCTCAAAACTTTTTCATGATTGCCCCATTTTTAACGTAAAAAAAGCAACTGGATTTCTCTTTCGTGCACAGCTCTGATTTCTTTTTCAACTTTGATTGATAACAATTGCAACATTCCTATGTTACCAAAGAAAATCTTTTATTTCCAATTCAGGGTCAATTTAGCTTTGAGTACCAACCGCTGAAAGTGGGTGAGGTTCAAGGCCGTCTAGAGTTGTATTGCTCTGACCTTGGCCTTTATTCCTATGACCTGGTTCTTACCGCAACCCCTGGAGCTCCTGAGAAAGCCATCTACTTCAGAGTTGGGTTGGGCTCTAGTACCACCCAAGTTGCTAAATTCCTGAATTTCGCCAAGCAGAAGACTGACTACATTTGCAAGGTAACATTGTTTTTTTTTCTGAAATCATAGTCATTAGTCTTCAAGATATGTTTAATCAGAATTAATTTCAAATTTTCAAACAGATCAAATTAGAAAAGACATGTTTTATTTTCAAATTACTTTGAACAAAATCACTGTCTTCTATTTTTGCCTTTTGTGTTTTTATTTTCAACTAGAGGACAAAATATCCTTTATACAGTAGGACCTATTTGAGTGAACATAACAGTTTGAGTCAGACATAAACAAATTTAGTTTTATGATAAGGTATTTTTTTGTTTTCAAATTCATTAAATATGATGATGCCCAGAAAGTCTGCATGTTAAGACTCTAGATAGTTTAAATAATCGACTTTCTTGAAAAGGAATACTGCCATTTCATCTCCAGATCGACAACTCCGACTTTCACGTTGACAAATCAGTGCCTGCAGCCCCTGGCTCTACGGGTGGCACTGAGGTAGCCCTGGATGTTGTGTTTGAACCATCACGTTTCGGCGAACAACGAGCCATGCTGACTGTGTCCTCACAGATCGGCGGAGAGTACACATTCCCACTTTTCGGAACATGCATTCCTCCAAAACCTCAGGGCCCTTTCACAGTAAAGGCTGGCTCCAGTACGGCTATTGTTTTCCACAACGTTTTTCCCAACACAACACCTTTCACTTTCCAGGTACGCTTTCAGCAGAGGTATAAATCTTCCAGATTAATATAGTAGGATTTCAGATGTTTTTTTTCTTTATTCTTTTTTTAGTCGGATGAGGGGGTTCTTTCAGCGGAGATGTAAATCTTTTAAAATATGGCTCTGGCTATCAAGCCATGTTCAGATTGTGTCCAGTGGCCTTGCTTTCAGGTTTAATGTAGGTTTCTATCATCCATTTTGCCTTGAAAAATAATTGTTGTCTTTTTAATACACCATTTGATGTTGAACTAGCTCTCTATATATATATACATAGCCTAAATCTTCGATAGAGAAAATTCATTACAAATAATGTTGCATTTCACTTCATATCAAATCTTTGTTTTGTGTAATCTTAAGACATGTTTGCAAACATGCTTGGTGATTCAAGATTTAATTCTCCCGTTTCTTTATTGCAGGTGGATAACCCTCTGTTTCACTTAACCAAGCAAGGGGAGAGCATCCGTGCAAAGAAGGATCACCGGGTGGTGGTTGGTTTTGACGGCAACGACACTGGCTCAAAAGCTGCTGTTATGGGAAAGCTAATCATCTCATGTGCTAGATCAGCAGGGGGAAACTCTAACGTACAATGGGTTTACTACCTCAAAGGTGTCACACCATAAGGAAAAATCTTTATCATAGTTACAGATGACTGACACTTTGAAATAGAAACTTTTTATATCTTCAAAATTGTGGGGGGAAGGAAAATCTGTAGATTTTGTTTTCGGCCTTTATCTTGTTGTACAAGAATACATGCACAAAACTTTATTTTAAAAATCCCCTCAAGCTAATGTATTTCCTAAAATATTACTTGTTCATTTGTAATCTAGCTGGAATAACTAGAGCAAATGCTGCATACTTAGCTATTTATTTTTGGCTCATTTATTCACTTAAAATATTTATGCGGGGGTTGGAGCTTGATAACATTAGTTGATCACTTGGACAAATATTAAGAAGTCAATTTCTTCACTGAATGAGGATTTTTACATATCCAACGTTGATGGAAGGCTAATAAGCTGATGTGATTTGTGTTTCTCATGACAATAGAACAAATGTCGAACTTGCAGGTTATTCAGTCTTCTATTGAAGAAGACATGAGTGTACACATGTTTTTCAGGTTTCTAAGATTTAAAGTTTCATTTGCAGTGAAAGTTTTTTCCCTGGAGTATTTTTAAAAATTTATTTCAATGTTCATTTGTTTGAAGTCTTGTTTTGGTCAATGAAATCAGAGAAAGTTGTAAATATTTGAGAAACTTTTTTTACCATATGCCTTATGACAGAGAAAGGCTATACTTTAAAATTGGAAAATCTTATCTAATTTAACACACAAGTTAAAATATTGTGATATGTCTTAAGAATGTTGATGATTGTTTATCGAAGGTTTGTTTTTTTCCTCAGAAGTTATTAGTATACAAACTTTTTGTATGCTGCCATCCGTCCATTTTTAATGATATATATTTATTACAACATTGACTTTCAAACTTTCCAAATAATAGTTTCAATTTTTATAAAATTTAAGCTTACAAATATATTTTGAAATCCTCTTGCTGTCACAGTTGCACAATTTATTATTGATCATATGTGTAGGTCCTTTTTCAATTGTTGATTAGTCCAGTGACGATATAAATTTAATTTTCAAATGCAATTAATGATACTATTAAAATTTCCCCATTTTTATAAAAAGTCTAAGATTTGTATTGTATATGACTGTGATAAGACTGACCTATTCTTTTGAACCTGCTGTAATATGTACATACATTTTTTTATATTCAAACTTTACTGAATAAACACTGGTGTGGAACACATGGTCCTCTTAAGAGTTTTTTTTTTATGTCATGACCTTTTTTTTGTTTCTTATTGTTTATGGATCTGGTCTACACAGTCTACACAGTCTAGACGATACGACAATAGGGTTTTAAATTTAGAATTAAGACGCACAAATTATTCTTCATTAATTTTACAGAAGTTGGTTGACCAGTAGTTGTTTAAAATTTTTTCTTTCATGCCATTTGTTGTTTTATAATGTCAAAGAGTCAAGTTTCAGATAAACTACTTAGCAAACAACTAAAATCTACATCCCACAAAATGAGTTAAATTTAGCCAATACTCAGAGTAAAAAAAATTATTTTAAGATTTGAAATTTTACTATAACTTCTCGGGTGCATAGCGGCCTCAGAACTATCTTGTTTTAACTCCAATTTTGACATTACTGGAATCAGAAAGATGGGCACTAAATCTTTGCTTTGATAGATTACTTAAAACAGTGAAGACTTGCATATCCATAATTCTAACAGTCAAGATCCTAATAACCTTGATTCTAACCCTACACACACATTTCAAATGGTTGAGCTTTAATGTGTACACTGAATCATTAGGTGGGTTTTAAAACATATCATCATAATAATAATAATAATAATAATAATAATAATAATAATAATAATAAAAATAATAATAATAATAATAATAATAATATCTAGATTTATATAGCACCTTTTACTATAAAATAAAGTCTCAAAGCGCTTCACAAAATATAAACTACACAAATTCTTTTATACAAGTTTACAAAACATGGATGAAGTAGAAAATTGAAAAATCAATTGAAAAATAAAAATAGATATGAAAGGCAAAAACATGGACAAGATAATTTGTAATTTTGGAGTTCCTAATTTCCGCCAATGACTGAGTTTTCAAACAAGTATGACTTCAGAACTAATTTAAATCTAGACAAGATTCAGACTGCTGGACTGACAAGGGTAGACCGTTCCAAACATCTGGGCCCTGGAATGTAAAAGCTCTGTCCCCACAGGTTTTCAATCTTGTCCTAGGTTTGGCTAAAAAATTCTTCTTTTCTGGCCTTAAGTTCCTCATAGGAGTGTAAGGCGCAAACGTAGTACTCAAATAGGTTGGATAATTTGGAAGATTTAACGATTGGAATACAATAGATGCTGCTTTATACTCAATGTGCTGTTCAAGTGGTAGCCAATGCAGCTCTTTCAATAAAGGTCTAACATGATCACTTCTCTTGTTTCTATATACCAAGGATAGAACAAGAAAGAACCAAAATTGTGCTAAATTCAAGGTTTCAAACGTTTTTCATTATAGACCTATATGGCCATAAATATTAAATTACCAATAACGGGACTGACTGGTGGTTACTTTAAATCTTTTGTCTTTGAAATCTTTCAAGGGTTTCACTGATCCCCAAACTTCCACAGGCCAAGATTCAGGACCTAATAAAAAATATATGTTCTTTCACTGCCTTAAACTGAAGTGCTTTTCCCAGAGCTATTAAGCTAATTATATACATGTATATGAAAATATCAAACTTAGACTGCACTTAGACTTATTTTGTGACGATGAGGCACACACACAGAACTTAAGAAGAATCCCGTTTACATGAATATTTGCGGATGGGTCAAGGCTGTATGTGTTATCAACTCAGGGTTTGTGAAGGCTCATTGATTCATTGAGAAAAAAAAAAAAAAAGAAATACCAGAGCAAGGGAAATAATTTGAATTGTGGCATATTAAGACATGCAGAACTATGGGATTGAAGCACTGGCATTAAATCAGTTACTGTAAAAAAATTGTTTACATTTACTGTGCTTATACCATTAAAAAAACACTTCTGAATCTTCACGCTTACATGGACATCATTTGAAAAAGAGTGAAAAAGCATTTGCATCACTGAATGATCTAGGGTACTCCTTGTGTACTCCTAAAACAAAGGTGGTTTTGTTTCAAAAACTATCTAGTACTTAAATTGCTTGTATATCAACTTGAAATTTTTATTTTGTTCACAGCTTCAACAAAAACGATGCCAACTATTTATGGGCTGATATAACAAACAATGTTTTCTTTTCTTTTTTAGCATGTTTTATTGATAGTGGGATCTAATTTCATTACAACACAACTTTTCACAAAATTCAGGAATTTTGTGTAATGAAAAAAAATTCTAAATTACCCTGAGCAATGGGAAGATCTAAATAAATATAAAATAAAGATGTTCTAAAGGAACAAACATAGTAAAATAGATTTGAAGATCTTAATAATATTGAGCAAAAAAATTACGCTGAAATCTCAAATTTGAAAAGGGAAAGCTGAAATCAGCTTAAATCTGAAAGAATTACGTCCCTGCAGTTGGTCAGATATTTGCAAACTGTTCTGTTTCATAACTACATGTAACCATAGCTGATCTTTTTCATAACTGTTGTGTCAATGTCTCGGTCAAGTTGAGAAATGCATTAACTTTGTCGACAAGATCACTCTTTCTATCCTTGGCCTTGCAAGGCACATTTTTCTCCCTGAGCCATGCCATGAGGGTCACTGTGTTCACCTTGCTTAACTGAGAACATGGAAGAGACAAAGAAAATAAATAACTCACAGGATTGTTCTCATAATACAGTCAAGTCAAAGTAAAAATGTCTACTCTTGCTAAGCTTAACAACATGTTAATGGATGAAATAAAAAGTTCCTTCATTGAGCTATAAATAATATGGAAAAACTCAATATTTTGTAAATTATATGACTTATATGTCTTAATTACCATATATTTAATTTCTAATCCCTTTCCTCACTTAAATTTTTTGACAAAAATAATGGTAAAAAAGGGGAGAAAATTTGGAGACTTTGATATGCCAGAAAAGCCATTTGAAGTTAACCTCTCCGGCACGTCACTATTTGTATACAAATCATACGCCGCGTGCCGTTTTCAACTCAGACACTTATATAGTTAAGAAAGGTCCCACTCAGTCATGAAGGCCTATCCGGAGTCGCCCGATTTCCTGTTTGTTTAGCCCATAACAACGCACTCATTTCTCTTATTACTACCACTACTATTTCTAGTAGTACTATTACTGCTACCGCTACCACTGCTGCTACTACTACTACTACTATTACTACTAATACAACTACTACTAATACTAGTACTATTGTTGCTAATAATGCTGCTACTACCATTTCTACTACTATTTCTACTACAACTACCACTACTACTACTACTCATATCGCTGTCACGACAACCACTGCTACTACCGCCACTACTAAAACTACCAGTACCACCACTACTACTACTACTACTACTATTACTACTACTACTATTACCACTACTACTACCACAGCTGCTGCTGCTAATGCTTCTGCAACTACCGTTTCTACTATTACTACTACTGCTACTCCTACTGCTACCTCCACCAGTACCACTACTACTCCTATCATTACCACTGCTGCTTCTATCGCTACCACCACCACTACTACAACCACTGCTACTACTGCTACTTCTACAATTACCAGCACCACTACTACTACTACTACTACTACTACTTCCACTACTACTCCTCCTCCTACCGCTACCACCACCATTACTGCCACTAAACTACCAGTACCACTACTAATACTACCAATACTCCTCCTCCTGCTACTACTACTAACGCTTCCAACACCACTACTATCACTGCTACTACTACTACTACTACAACTGCCAGTACCACTACTAATACAACTACTACTACCGCTACTACTACAATTATCAGTACCACTACTACTACTACTACTACTACTGGAGTACTACTAATGCTGCTGATTTTGCTACTACCGCTACCACTACTACTACCACTGCTACTATCGCTATTACTACTACTACCACTACCACTACTACTACTCCTCCTACTGCTACCACTCCTACTACTACTGCTACTACCACCACTGCTACTACAACAACTACCAGTACCACAACTAATACCACTAAACTTCCATTACTACTACTACTACTTCTACAACAACTACCACTACAGATACTTCTACTATTACTACTACTGCTGCTACTACTACTACTACTACTACTACTACTACTACTACTACTACTACTACTAGTACTATTGTTGTTAATAATGCTCCTACTAACGTTTCTACTACAACTACCACTACTACTGCTCCTGGAGACATACCTGGTGGGCTCTAGCCAGACTTTCTACATCAACATTCTGTAATTGTGGCTTTATTGTCGCTTTTTTCAAAGGGGTGTCAGCCTGCAGAAAACATAGGAAATAGGAAAACGTTGTACTCTTTGATTTTGATCCATTCAATTTGAAAATACATGAAAGATTACAAATGAGTCTGTTACATTAAGCAACAACCTCAGGAATATTTTGAGCAGACTTAATTGGTCATCACAAAAAGACCTAGATCTAGATAAACTTGGGGAAATTGCAGAGACCCAAGACAAATGGAATAGCCTCATCAATGAGAGAAGGAAAAACTGAAATTGTGGGATCTAATCAGTCAAGTTTGCTACATGTAGTCGTGCTGACAGTAAATTAATTATGGCTGGGTCAAATCAAGAGTTCCAACTTTTTAAAATGTTTTCTCAGGTTAAAGGAGTTTCTATAACTTTGCAATATCCATAAAAATATTTTTGCAACTTCTTAATCTTAAATACTTGTAGCAATTCACATAAATTTTTATTTGTGAGAAAACCCCTTTCACATGCTTGCCATTTTCATAATTTCTTTACAGCACTATAGAGGGTCAGCAATTTTATGTAAAATGCAGTTTAAAAACTGGTAAGTGATATCAAAAGTAGCAAAAAAACATGGGTATTCTATGCAGAAAACTGTGCAAGGAGAAAATGTCATTTAAAATAGTGTTTATTCCTTTTCTGATTTTTTGCAATGTTTCAAATCATAGTTGCTGTTATTCCTTTGAAAATTTGTAACACTCAGGATTTCTTTTGGCCCAAACATTCATGAGAGACCTTCGAAATCTCTATAAACTTCTTTAGATGTACAAATACAATGCTGGAAGCAACTAGCCTAAGTGGGTCAGTGGTCTGCTATTTTCATGTAACAAGGCATTGATGTTTTGCACAGTGCATTTTCTGAGCTAGAAAGCATTAAAAATTAAAAGTAATCATTCATGTCATGTGGAAGGATATTCGAACGTTCCTTGATTTAAAGTATTGAGAAAAATGAGAATAAATAGACCTCTCAAAAACTTTTTCTCTAATCACAATTTCCAATATCCCACTCATTTGACAAGATGAGATAACTTTTACTCATCCCTCAGGGGACTGGATTTCACACTCGCATTTGGAGCAGTCGCAAGACATATGGCTCACACAGGAATATATGTTATTTTTTCCTCTTTAAAACTTGTTAAAGGAAAACTTAGCTAAATTTTTGTTATCCAATGCTGTGTCTCACCTGAGTTGGTTTCTTCCGTTTGCTACCACAGGCGCTCGGTGTGCCTATCAAACATTCAAAGTCATTTTCCTCAGAGAAGGGAGCAAGGTAACCCGCTGTCAGAGCTGAGGTAAGCCTGGAATGCTCAGAAGTCTTGTATGGATTTTTATTTTCTTTCCTAAATCCTCTGAAATTAGAGCTGGGTAAGTCATTCCTAGGGCCAGACGGACACTGTGGATTTTCACTTTGTAGGATTCTTGACGCAGAAGATATTACTTGAGAGTTCACTTTAAGGGGTCTGGCATGAAGTTTTTGTAGTTTAGAGTTAGGTCTGCACGTTTTAAAAAATAAAGCTTCTTTGGTCATTTCAGGTTTTTCACCGGTGCATCCAATTTCATTCAAGCTGTAAAATGAATGATCATCATCATAATCTTCATTGCAACTGAAAAGCTTTGCATGTTGAGTGGTTTGAGAATTAGTAGCATCAGCATAAATAGAAATGTTTTCATTGAGTAGCAGATTGCTTTTACTGAGAATTGGTATTATTTTATCCTGCTGTGATTTCTCCATGAAATCTGTCTTGCTTGATACATTGTCAGAGGAAGTGTTAAATGGTTTCTTAAAGTTGTGGGATTTGAATGAGGGAATCAAAGTGTTGCGTCCTGACTGAGACGTGTCTTGGTGGCTTCTATTGGTTTTCATCAACAGCACTTTGCTGTTCTCCAAATTTGTTTTTATTTTAGGTCTGAACAAGGGAACAAACTTCTTTGGTGACTGTGTTTTGTACACTACATCCTGAAGCTGACTTTTGGATATTGACATATTTTGTGGGGTAGGCATTGATTCATAGTTTTGCAAAGAGCTTTCTGTTACTTCCTCCTCATTCAATTGTCTTGTCTTCTCATTTCTCACATGATTGGACAATTCAAATGTACCATCAGCCGCTTTATGGCATGGTTGGTCTGATTGAGGTCCACAGCCTTGTTTACTGGAAGTGGAAGCAATGTTAGTTGGTAGGACAGTCACTGTGTTTGAAGGATTAGGATCTTTGGCATTAATCTGACATGTGTTTGATTTTTCTAGTCCTTGAAGTCTGTCAGAGAGAGGAGGTTTTCTTGCATTCTTACAGGTGAACAGCCTTTCCATGTTCCTCTCATCTCTTGTTGGACCATTAAGTTTATTCTGCCGTTTCGTGGAAAGGTTTTCCCTGGGTGGAGGCTGAAAGTTAGGTTAAGAGAGGCGATAAGTTTTATATAAAAGTCACTTCTTTAGAAAACAGTTTCTCTCGACTAAATTAAACCTTTCTAACACTTAGGACTAATAGGAGGATCTGGTTCAATTACAAAAAAAATAGTTACTGGAACAAAATTTAACTTTCAATTATCGGCATCCAATATTGGAACTATCAAAATATGTTACAATCTCATTTTTTTTGTTTTTTGTTATCATATTACTGTGGACTTTGAAAAATTACTGTGACTGGAACTTAATATTATTGTGAAGCAAAATATAGGTTGGCAGGTTTGTATCCCATGCCTCCAGCAGCCTTTTTTTTTGATGATGCTAGGTCTAGATCTATCATGTAGACCTAGATGTAATCTCGAACACACAATAGCATTAGAATCTACCAATGTTTTCCTAGGGATTTGCATCATCATCAAAAATATAAATCTATAATTGCACTTAATTTGGATTTTTCTATCCTTCGTCATCAAATAGCCTATATTTGAAACTACATCTACACTTGGTTAGAACTTTCTTCTCTCCACCATTTATCTTTTTTACACTACAGTCAGTACTCAGATACTGAGAGTTGGTGGATTTTGTCCTGATAGGCCTAAGCATACTTTCAGTTTCAGCATTCTTCACTGGTTTGGTTAGCCTAACCTTGGCCTGCATGACATTTTTCAGGGCCCAGGCTACAGTGCTGTGCACAGCATTGTCATACACCTAAGTATTAGTCCTCTCTAATGCTGCAGTTATCAAACAATAAAACAATAAAGAAAGGCAACATTAGACACAGATTGGTGGCTTCTGCATCCCAAACATCAGACTGTTGCGAGCATACAAGGTCAACCCTCTTGAATATGACATGGAGTCACTCCTTTCTCATTAATTTATTGTTTGCCTGTGAGCGCAGCATACATATCCCAACATACTGACCACAAATCATAGACATAGAGGGTCTTAGACCACAGGAACATGAAGCACTATGACCAAGGCAATTGTTTAATTTATTTACATTTAACTTCAATGTTCTACATCGTTGTGAAACGGCTGTTGTGAAGACAATTCGGAAAAATGTAGGCCTACATAAACGATAGGGAGAAAACCGGAACTGGGTTAGATCTTTGGCTGCCAATCCTGCCATATTAAGCCTATACAAAACACTTTAAAATTACTTGACCAGGTGGTATTGAAAATATATATTAAAAACTTATCACTCAAGTTCAGGAGGGAATGTTGTATGCATTGTATATTATCGGACCATTTAAATACCGGGATTGCATTTTTGGGTACAAAACAAAATATTCTGGGTAACCTTGACCTAGGTTTATCAACATGCTGTAAATTGATGATGGTTGCCCATAATCTGTAATTTTTTTTTCATGCCACTGTAAAAACTATGGGCAAACCGTAACGTAGCCAAGTCTGCAATATTTTTAATTTCTTTATGAACTCAAATTTGAATGAATTAACTTAAAAACAACTAAAAAACATGTGCATTAATATGACCTACTCATTCATTAATATGACCTACTTGTGCAGAACTGTGCAAAGCTGGAGCAGCATATCTTAGCCTGGGTTGGAATCTCAGGGCCATGCCACACACAGTGGGCAGCCTGGTGTGGAGGTCCTGCAAGAACAGGGTCAGCACAGGTTTAGGGTCTACCCTCGGGACAACATGGAGAGGTCCTCCACGCAAACACACACTGGGATATCTTTGATTTGGTGGTCAAGGTTACACACTAGACTACAGTCTTTCTTATTGATCAGTTTTTCTTAGCTTCAATCATGGTATTTTCAAGATATGTATCTTAAGTTATAAAATTGCACGAGTGCTGGAGCTAATTCAAGTATGTTCACCTTGAAAGAAAAAGTCACATAGTCTTTATGCTTGGGTCATTATTTCAATCAAATCCTACAGCATACAAATATGTGCTTAGGGAAACAATCTTTTTCTTTTCTTTTTTTTGCTTTATGACCCTAAAACGACAACAGATTTTAACTGCTCAATGAAATTGAACTATTTTCACTTCCAACAATGAAAACAATTTCTCATATTCAAAAAAATACTCTTAGTTGAGGACCATCCTATAAACAGAACTTTAAAGTCAGTGAAACAGATCTCTGCTTGTTTGGAGAGGCAGCAAAATGACCAACTTATTATGCAAGACTGAAAAAAATGCAATGTCCTTCAATAGCCCATAATTATGGAATCACATTGTAGATTTGGCTTCAATGCTTCACCGATCTCTTACTGAGTCAGAGAGCTGCAGTCTTCTGTGCTGAGGCAAGAATCAGAAAAGTATCTGAGAAGAAGTAGCTGATAAAAGCATTTTAGAATGTATATATATTCAATATTTATTAATAGAAAGATACGTGAAGTGCTTCCCAGATCCTGATGGCAAAAAACCAACTTGGCAATACAGAATGTCCTCGTCTGTGTCCGGTAGCCGATAGCCATACTGGGAGAATAAATATAAAAAAAACATAGAACATACAATCTATAGTTCATTGAAGTTTATATGACAGCTTGCATCTTAATAAGTTTATATGACAGCTTGCATCTTTAATAAGTTTATATGACAGCTTGCATCTTTTATAAGTTTATATGACAGCTTGCATCTTAATAAGTTTATATGACAGCTTGC
>BMAT01013176.1:10250-22854 GCA_019649035.1 Elysia marginata | reverse complement strand
AGCCAGATGGAAAGAGATAGACTCTAGAGAGACTCTAGATGGGTCTTAATCGAGACAATGAGGTTGGTGGGTGGGAAATCTTTGTTTCCTTCCATGATTCAAGACACTGCGTGCAGCGCATGCTCGCCTGCCTGGGCCCATTGGCCTGGCAATGGCTAGTGGGGGAGAGGGGGATCGGGAGTGCTAGTATGGCTGGACAAGCGCTGATTGGGGCAGTTCACTGATGACTCTCCCACTCCTATCCGCTTCGCCACACCAGTTCAACAAATTTAAAGAATGTAGTGCAAATACAGCATTTTTGTCCACACACCCACGCATTCCATCACATCACTGTGTTTACATCTAGCCTAGGCAAGCCTTCATCATTTCTTCGAGTACCTTCCTAGTGGTTGCACAGCGCTAGTTGAATTTATTTTGCCCTTACAAATTGCACAATGTTAGGAGCCCCCCCCCCCCTTGAAAATGGATCAAGTTGCCCTCACTTAAAGTCAACACCTTTTTTTCCATCCCTAGCTGTTGACTTTATCCGTATTTGACTGCATTATGAAGGTTTTCTTAAGTATAGTACAAACTTCGTAATTCAAATGTCTTGGGGATAAATAAAATCTTCAAATTGAGACAATTCAAATTGTACTCACTAACTAAGGTTTATTTAATATGTTTCCACTTCTTTTGATCTACTACTATTTGTAACTTCCTCCCCTTAGAGTGAGACATTGCAGACATGTTAAAACAAAATGATTCCACGTGCCATAGTCCTCTGTACGGGTTGTTGGATGGCAATTCTTGTGCAGTAATAGTTTATTATAAGCCCGTCATGCTTAGCAGCTTTGGTAAAGTGAAACAGCAAGAAAACACAAAGAATACCCTACAGAAAGCAATATAATTTTGAATTAAGGGAATATAGGTTCGATGACTTAAAAATTACGAAATAAAATCTCAGAAAAGTAAAGGATAGACTTAAAAAATGCTTAAAAAACTTTGAGTTCTTAAAATTTCAAATTATCAGGCTTGAATTTTAGAGATTTTTATTTTACCTTTTAAGAGCAAAGTACTTTTGAGGCTTAAACTGTTCGTGTAGATACAAAGAATGAAATAGCAGTAATGTTGAGTTGTTTGGTTTCTCTGATAATACTTTGCCTTATCTTCACAAATGAGAAATTCTTTTGTTCCATAAGTGGGGATATCTTTTTCCCCTTTACCTGCACACATATGAGGACAATGTGTATCTAATATATAAAAGGTCCATTTAAACCCTTGTATGTTTGGCATACTGTACATGTTTATATATGATGCTGGAATGACACTTACTTGTGCCTGCGTGCTTTTTAAAAACATAATTTCAGTTCTCATGCAGACATCATTCTGATATGAAATTTTCTTTTTCTTCTGATCTTTATCTAGATTTTTTAGAAAGTAAAACTGTTAAGCTTTGCAATTTCTCTCTCTATTTCCAACCAATTTTTGTGCATATGACTTTTGGCTTCAGCCAATTCATTTCGTTTTTTTTTTTTTAAATATTTGCGTGTTGACAGGTTCTGAGGCTCTGATGATCTCTGTCTTTTCTTTTTTTCCAAACATTACCTATCATATGGCCATTTAGCAACAGTTTTCATATAATAATGGGGCAACCAGGTTGAATCAAGCATTGGTTGATCAGACTAGTTTTGAGTTAGAATTGTTTAATCACTTGACTGCTACATAAAATTTCCCTGCAGTGTGCTAAGAAAGTTTTCAAACATAGATTGGTAGAGAGGTCTATGTATAGATCTACAGCGAAACCCCTCAATTAAGACTCCCTCAATAAAGACCACCCCTCTTATCATGTGACTTTAATTTTGAAGACGTCTGCTAATATGGGTAAAGTAATTTAACCCCTGAACTAAGACCCCCCCTAATAAAAGACCTGTTTTTAGCAACATTTTACAAGGTCTTTATTTAGGGGTTCCACTGTATACCTGAAATTTTCAGAAGACCTGTAGAAAAGAGATCTAGACTTATATTAGAGATATGTGGAAACTAGATCTAGATTTTGAATTTTTGTTTAAAAAAAAAAAACGTAGAAAACTTGGTTTCACAAGAACGAACAGCATATGCACAAAGAGCATTGGATCCGTGTGGCTGCAGCTTGTATGGCGTGTGTACACAATACAGTCAAGTGGTTTAATATAATAGTTTGCTATTATATCAAATAATGTTTATTGTCTTCAAAATTGAGTAACCCAAGATAAAGATTAGCTGGGGTTATAACTTACTCAAGTGCACAGAATACAGCGTTGGTAAATATTGATAACTTAACATGTCAAAATTCTGACCTGAGCCTCATTCACCCTAATCACCTTAAAACACAATACTCCTCTTAGTGCTGTGTGTGTTTGTGTGTGTGTGTGGGGGGGCAGAGAGATCATCATTAAGGCATTCTAAATTCAAAATTCATTTATTTATGTCTTGAAATTTGGACAAATTATGAAACTATGGGCAGCAGATTAGCACTTTAACCAATTTTTTGTCTTTTATTAATCAAGCCTTTTTGTCTTTATTATGGTTAGCCAAATGTTGGTAATGGTACCACATGCAAAGATCCTAAGTATTTCTGTTCTGGTGGACGTCCGTGTTGTGAAAAACCAAATGGCCAAAATGGCACTGTGCCTACATGTTGCCCATATCCCCAGGTAAACTGACTGCCTGAAAAATTAGTTTACCTTGAAAATTGTATGTCACTGAGATGGTAGAATTGAATTTCAGCACTTATATAGCCAGCTAAGTTAATGCTTATATTATGAATTAGTCTATTTTTGTATTCTTAAAGGGTCTCTTTTTGATATATAAAACTTTTGCAAATTTACTTGATCATGTTATATCTTTTGTTGTTGAATCACTTTAGTAGCCTAGTTTTTTATCACAGAAATGAGAGATCCAGTTAATTTTTTTTTCTGTGAATCCCAAGTGCCTCACTTAATACATCTTTTACGGTCTCTCTTTTTTCTTTCTTAAAATCTTTCCACTGTACATATTTCAAATTCTCATTATTATGATTGTGTTTTTAACTTTCTCTTTTGTCTTTTTTCAAATCTTTCCACTGTACTTATTTCACATTCTCATTAATATCATTGTGTTTTTAACTTTCTCTTTTTTCTTTCTCAAAATCTTTCCACTTTACTTATTTCACATTCTCATTATTATGATTGTGTTTAAACGTTTTAAATTATAGTTTTTGTTTGTTTGGAAAATTTAAAACCAAAAGGGTGTGTGCTGTCCAGATGGCATTCACTGCTGTCCTAGACAGAGCTTCTGCGACATGCTCCATAAGCGGTGTTACCGTAAATCCAACACCTATGGCTTCCCAGAGGGAACCTCAGACATGGCCTTGGTATCACAAGAAGGCTTGACTAGACAGCCTGTAAAGAAGGTTGATTTTACTTTTTACTCTGTCTGGACTGTCCTCCCTTTGCCTCCTCCATCATTAGAAGTGGATGAAACCCCACCTTCTCAACCATTTGGAATACTGTTGTTTCTTTGATAAGTAACTGTCCCCTAAGCTTCCCAAGAATGCTTATTCATAGACATCCCTACCCTATGCTAACGCTATGAAAATGGAAAAAAAAACGTTTAGGTCGCATAGGCTACACATATAGGGGGCATACAAGTAAGAAGATGTTGACAAACTGTCCCCTTTCTATCTATCTTCAGGGAGAGGAGGCTAGTTGCGAGAAGAAAATTTCTTTTCTCTCTTTTGTATGCCCATAGCCCTCAGCAGACATTAAATTTTATGTGCAAAGACTATATCATTCTTTTCAACAATTCTTTTACCTTTTTCTATCAACTAAATGTATTTTTGCATCCAGTAAAATTTATTGGTTAATATCATTATCTTGAGCATTTTTTAATTACTTTTCGTTTTTTCTTTATTCCCTAAAAATTTTTTTTGACCAACTATTCCTTGCTTCAACAATTTTTATTTTTCAGTTTTATACTCTCCTTCAAAACATCAACTTTCAAGTTTTATCAAAGTAAGCTTAGAAAACTATTATTATTAACTGTTGAATTGAAAAATAGGTTCAAACCCATACATTTTTACACTTTATTTCCTGTTCGTGTGTAAGACCAACTTCTATCCATTGATAAACTTTTTTTTGTACTTAAATTAGAGCAGTATTGACTTGCTTAGCTTTATTGTGTCTATCTTACTAACAATAATTATTTTACCCACGATTTAACATGATTTATATCATGGGTAGATGCTGGAAAATGGTCCTTAAAATGCATTTTGGAAAAGTCTTGTGCTGTTTCACCTACACCTCAAATGAATTTCCACTTATGCAGAAGTTTTCTTTTTTTTTAAGAACAATTGATGATTGCATCACTGATAAGATCAGCAGAAATATCATGCAAGTTTTTTGCTATTTGCTTCTAAGCAAAAAGTAATTAAAGCTGAGGTCAAAATCCATTCATGGTATTTTTTAGCAATTGATATGTAATTTTTTCAAAGAATTTACTATTACTAGGTGTATCCCATCCTCTGTGCCTTACTTAAAAGACTGCTGTCAGTGTGTTTTGTTTGGTTTTCTTTTGTACATTTTATTCTCCAGGGTTTTGTTTTTTCTACCAAAAGCAACTTAGGTCCAGCATTATAAACCACTTTGTCCACCTTTTACACTTAAATAATTGAAAATGATTACTTTTATTTTGCAGGGATAAAAGTTTTCCGATTTTTGCAGGAATTTCGATTTTTTAGCAGTTTTCTCTTGCCAAAAAGCAGGAAAATTATAAAAAGATTAAGACATAGATGTTAAAGAAAATCCTCCAAACTTAAGATTTAAAGAAAATCAAACACCTCTTTTGGGTTGTACAGATGTGTAGGCCTTTGTACAGTGTTTTATATATCATTATTAGTTGATATGTATCAAAGATTCTATAGGGGAAACTGTTGGTTGTCAGGGCTAGGTACAGCTGGTGCAAATTTCCTGCTTTTTGTTCATAAGACACTTGCATCCCTGATTTTGCATTATATGCTTTTAGTTTACATGGATAAAATTAATTGAAAAGACATCCTCTTTTAACTTAATGAGATAACTAAACAAGGATATTGTGAGGCAGCATGCGTTTATCTTTTATGTCTATGAAAATACTTCGTCCCATCCTTACAAATGACAGATTACCATTTTTTTTGTTTTTTCTGTTTTTGTTGCTTTTGTTCCTTTTTCCAAGTTCTGGTGTAAATTGTCAAAGTTTTTTTTCTCAAACTTCTTTAATGGAAGCATGTCTCATAATCTAGGTTAATGTTAATACTTATGTGTATTTAGCATCCATTTGCACATATCAGTGTGTTAAACTAAAATTTTTTGAAACATGCTTGCACATATGATTAAAAGTTTCAATAATGTTAACACAAGATTTTGTTAATGCTCCACATTTCTAGGCCCTTGAGTGAAAGTAAGTTGTTGACAACTTTTTTCATTTGGATTTGCATTTTTGTATCTTTTAGTGAAAACGTTGAATATTAATCAATTTAATCATATTAAAAATTTTTTGCCAATTGCTTTCATCCAGGTTTTTGTGATCCATTGTCTTCTCTGTATTTCCAAACATTTCGGCATCAATCATAGATGGCAAGATTCTTCTGTGAAGAAATGTGTATCAAAGACTTTCAGAACTTTAAAGTTTTTTTTTATTTAAAAAAAATCTCTTTATGGATTTGATCTTTCTTTGAAGAAGTTTTAAAAGAATGAGAATACAAAATATATGACTTAATCAAAAGTTGTATTATTTCATTCATAGTTACTTCAACCCTCACACTTTACTTTTTGTTTTGTGTTTTTGCCTTTTTTATCATCTTTTTATTGTAAAACGATATTTCTATTATAATGAGTGGCATTTTTATAGAAGTTCTGTAACATCCATAAGAAATTTAAGTCAAGCCTTTATGATTTGTTCAATTGTATTTTGGTGACAAAAAAGTGCTCAAAATCAAATATTTTGTAACAAAGCACCTTTCATTTTTTGTAAAATTGTATTCCTCTTGGTCAAAGCTTGTATGTAAGATTTGTGGAGGAGCATAATACACTTAATCAAATACCTGTTAATTGAAACGAATTGATATGTTGGGTTTTTTACTTTCACATTTGGACAGACTGAATAAATGTAATCAGCGCCTATCTAACTTGACTAACTTATTTTTCTTTCGCCTTTGATGTTGTTAGCCAAATCTTGGTAATGGTACCACATGCAAAGATCCTAAGTATTTCTGTTCTGGTGGACGTCCATGTTGTGAAAAACCAAATGGCCAAAATGGCACTGTGCCTACGTGTTGCCCATATCCCCAGGTAAACTGACTATAGGAGGCAAGTGGTTTTTCCAACATTGTATTTGCAGTAAGATCTAGAAGTTCAGCAATTGGAAGGATAAGCAAGCCTAATCAGTGCCTATAACATGAACATTTAATTGTCTTTTCTTGTTTCTTAACTCTTTAACCATGTAATTATCTCATACTTGTGCGCATAATTTTTCTAGGTCTAGACCTAGCCTAGATCTACATGTGCGGTTGTAACTTCTAGGTCGCTGCAAATATCGCTAAAAGAGTTAAATATAGCTTCTCTTGGAAGTTCAATCTACTATAATCAACATCCGGGGTCGAACTATTTCAAAGTTTTATTCGTACATCGTCTTTCTCCCCTTCTTAGTCATGACCATACATTGGACGCTGGCAGCGTCCATCGGTGGATATAAAATGGTGCTCCGGACGTTGACAGCGTCCGGCCATTGTTATAGAGTTAAAAGGGTTGCCTCTAATGGTTTTGGAAAGAGTAATTTTTGTGTATTTTCTGGATGTATTGCCTTTATATATGATTATCAGAGAGCAGAGTTGCTCTTAATTAATCTTATTCTTGTAAATCTGTTCTCTCTGTCTCTCTGCCCCCTCTCTCTCTCTCTCTCCTCTTTCTCTCCTCTCTCTTTCTGACTCTCTCTCTACTCTCTCTCTCTCTCCTCTCTCTCTTTATTGCCTTTATTTTATGATATCATTTTATTATGTTTGAATTTTTTATTTGAAAATTTAAATCAAAAGGGTGTGTGCTGTCCAGATGGCATTCACTGCTGTCCTAGACAGAGCTTCTGCGACATGCTCCATAAACGGTGTTACCGTAAATCCAACACCTATGGCTTCCCAGAGGAAACCTCAGACATGGCCTTGGTGTCACATGAAGGCTTGATTCAACAACCGTCAAAGAAGGTTTTTTTTTGTCTGCCATGCTCCCTCCGTTTTATCCTCAATTCCCAAATTTAAATACTAGAACAAAATGAATCCAATGTTTTACATCATCTTGAATTTTTTCTTTCCTTTTTTGCCTTAAGACAATATTTGTACCTGATTATCCAGGTCATCGAACCACATATGATTGTTTAAAGATTATTTTTTAAAATACTTTTTGCCTAGTCATTGAATTACATTTTTACAAACAGTCAAGTTTGATGAAGATTATTTTCAGCTCTAGCAATTACTTTCTTTTGCTCTCTTTACCTTGGAAGAAAAAGTTTCTTCATCATAGTTTCATTTGCTTGAATTTTGAACCAGTTTTATTTTATACTCTTCCTCAACCCTTCTTACCAATTGGAAATGCTTGAAACAATGTATACCAGCATCAAATTTGTTCTTAAAATGTCAATACAATTTTTTTAATGGTGTATTATCTCCTATAAACAGGTTTACCGGCATTTGCATAGAATTGAACCAGCTTTCACAAAAACGATTATTGAAAGAAACCTCAAAGGACATCCAGATTGGGAGATCTATGATCTTATGATCTTTCAATCTGATTTCAATTTAATTATAAACCTTTCTTGAAACTACATTTGCAATATTTTACATTCCATCTGTATATATTCATGCATATAGGTGCTTAGAATAAACATTAATTATGAAGTCAAAACTATGTAAAGAACTGTTACATTATTGAACTTATGTTACCAAAATTATGTAAAGAACTGTTACATGACTGGGCCATGTTATCAAAGAATGCATTTTATTATTTAATTTATAGTGTAATAAAGAATAATTTTTTTTCCTATTCCTTTACATTTCTTTCAAATTCCTATAATTTGTTCTTATTCATTGTTTACTTATGACATTTCTGGATTGAGATAAATCTATCTGATTTTCCTTGAATTTTTTTTTTACGTAGTTTTTTTTTATGTGACTGTTTCAATGCGAAGTTAGCATTTTATTCTCCTGAACTTAAGACGGGGTTCTTTTTATGAAGTCTTTTGTCTTGGTAGCATCACTGCAAGATAAAAATTGGTCCTACTGACACTCACCAAGTCTGCACCAGTTTCCTTTTTACTTCATAGTACACATGTATTTTTGGGAAAATCATTTTCTGTAATTTTCACATCTAGATTGAATATAATTGTTGGAAATATTTTTTTTTATGAAGAAAATGCAGCCACAGGTGCTTTAAATTGTTGTGACCCAAATCAATCATCAACATTTAAAGCTAATAAAAAATACATGAGTTAAGTACTCTAAGCCCTTGCAATATCAAAACCTCAAGATTCGACTCATGTGGACCAGATTGGTTGTAAGAGAAATGTTTCTGCACCTCTCAGCTAATAGGAGCTTTAACTTTTAAATTGTAGTTGAATTTACATTTCATTCTTTCTTGCTAGTGGTTTTATGTAATTATTGGCAGAAATTGTTTTATAATGAAATTTAACATAATAAAATCACCTTTAATTGAAATGTATCGTAAGAGGTGGAGGTGTCTTTTTTTAAAGATATGCATTGATTTGCAGTGTCTACTTATATTTACCCTGACATTGCTTCAACATCTTTCAAGATGAACGGATGCACCGCCCCCAAATTACATTTGTTGTGTTTTCTTCCTGTTTATTTTTTAATGTATATTTGTTGATTTTGCAACCCCTCTCCTTGCTTGGTCATATATCTATTTTTGAGAGCAGCAATCCTTTATGCGACTTCTTATGTTACAGAAGTGTTTTATAAAATAATTGTAAAAGTTAAAATTACAGATTTTTAGGTCTTGCTGGGGTTAAGTTTTTGCCATTTGCAAGCTTTCTAATAAATCCAAATTTAAATTCAAGGGTTTTTTCAAATGGTGTAGGAATGTGTAGGAACGTGTCATGTTCCCTTTTGATTCTCAATTAATTTCAATTGATAAAAGAATAACTGATGCATAACATGCTGTATTTTTTATACATTAAAAAACCAATTTCTCTTTAGTAAAAAAATGTTATGTTATGTAATGTTTAAATCTTTATTTTTACTTTGATCAGTTGCGGGTCATAAAAGATAGTTTGACATGCCCTGATGGTTCCAAATGTCCAAATGGTCAAACTTGCTGCAAAGACAGCACTGATGCCTACGCTTGTTGCCCAATGCCAGAAGTGAGTAGGTTTGTAGGGGAAAACTAGTTAATTTGACTCTTTTGGTATCAATTCACTCTAAAAACCCAGGTTTTAAATAAGATGCGGATCGGTCTCCCTTTGAGATAGGCTTTTCTGTATGTCCTGTGTATTGCATAGATTTGCGTTCGCAGAGCAAAAAATACACACTGCGTCCTGAGAAATAGAGTTATACAACCCAAGCTTTCTGCTAAAGGCTAGATGGAGCCTTTTTTTTAACTTCGAGTGTATTTTAATTTAAGTGCATTAATGTTGATAAAAGCTTTGTTGTTTTTTGGGAGTTTTTTTATGTACTCGTCATTGTCTGATTGAAATTTTTTTTTTCTGTAGTTTTTAATTGCATGGTCATTGCAAACACAGCTTGTCATGTTGGAAAAGAAAATGAATTTTTTTTGGTGGTTTTACTAGAATAAAATTGAAAACTCTCAAAACGCTACTGCAGTTGACATGTTCTTCAAGTAAAATGTTGTATTCTTCCTTTACAGGCTACATGCTGTGAAGACCGTGTGCATTGCTGCCCCAAGGGTTACACGTGTGACACATCTAAGGGGTCATGCAAACAAGGCAACTCATCTATAGCATTGGCTGTGAAAGAGCCTACCTTCTCTCAAGTACGAGAGTTCTCTGTCCCTGAGCCAGATGTATCAGAAAACAACAGTATACCGTGCCCTGGAGGTGCTGTGTCTTGTCCCAACCAATACACATGTTGCGAGATACAATCTGGTGGATACGGGTGCTGTCCTATGTCACAAGTAAGCTGTTTCCAGATTCGTTTGATACAGGAAGCTCAAATGTAAATAATTTTATTCACTGTAATTACAGATCAGTTGTTAAAAATATACTGTATAAGATACAGAATGGTATGTTTAATGAGAAATCTACATTATTTAATTTGTTCTGTTTTAAGGCTATAAATTGCAACCAAACCAATATATTTTACTTCTTAGAATTCAAAGATTTTTTGAAAGAATTTCTGCAATTCTTGTTTGCAAGATGTCCTTTATTCATATATTTCCTACATCTAGATCTACCACTACATTTAGCCCTGGAAAGTGTTAATTTTATTAAGTTTTTGAGGTTATGTGTTGGGAACACTTTGGTAGTACCCTAGATGGGAATATCTACTGCTGATTTTTCACCCTCTTAAAAGCAATTAATTAAACATCATAGGATGTTACTGAAAGCTCTATTCTTTCTTGATTTGTGAGTGCTGTTTAAATACATGTTGTGTAGAAAACTTTTAGAGTTAACTTTATGACTTATTGTTAATTTTTTTCCTTCATATGCCAACTTTTATACAGCATTTATTCTTTTCAATCGTTCATTGATTCATCATGGCTGCTTTACAAATATAGGTCATATACACAACTTGGCTATTTTTGCCATGGGTACCAATTTTTCCAAGTATTTAATTACTTTCCTTATTTTATATTACATAGAGTAAAAGCTCTGTCAGATCTTATTTTCTTTTCTGAAAACCCTACCCAATCAGGCTGTATGCTGTGCAGACCGCATTCATTGCTGTCCTCATAACTACAGATGTGATGTGCAAGCTGGTACGTGCACTAAAGGAGACAAAGTTCTCGCTTGGTTCTCTAAACAACCTGCCATCTCAAAGCAAGTTGCCGCTCCTCTCCCAGAAAACAAAGTGACATGTCCTGACCGATCCACATGTCCGAGCGGACAAACTTGCTGTGAAAACCGACTGGGCCATTATGCCTGCTGTCCGCTTCCAAGGGTATGTTGTTGTGAAATATTTTTTTCTCATATTGTTCATTTTAACTAGCACCATACACTTTTTTGCATTAAATTACCTAAAAAACTAGAATCTCAGCCATGGGAAGGAAATTTTTTATGTGAATTTTAATTGAAATCAGCAGCTGAATAAAATTTGTATTTTTCTATTTTTGGAAATTGAATCAAGAACATGAAAGTTCAAAACTTGTGAGAAAAGGAGTACAGAGGAGCGTGATTATGTAAAAATTGCAGGCCAACTTTGTTTAACGACAAGAGTTTAGCAGTGCTGCACATTATCACAGGAATGTCTGACATTCTTTTGTGCTTAAAGTAAAAATCAATCACAGGACAAAAGAAAATCAAGCCAAGTAAGAAAATACAACCGTAAAAAGAGATTTTTGTTGTTGTTTTTATTAAGGGTACATGTGAGCATTAATCTTCTATTATTTCATAGTGATGTCTACATTCTGAATATATTGAGCACGAATTTTTATTATAGTATGAGCTTTGAATGTATTTAGATAAGTATATTATCAATTAACTCTCTTCCCTCCTGTTTCCTCTCTTGACTCTCTTCCTATACCTGTATACCCTTGTCCCCTTGTCAAAGGCTTTGTATAAAAGGGAACTCTCTGCCAGCCCGCCCTTCCGACTATGTTCTGCTCTAATTTTTTAACATTGAGTCCGATAGCGTCAGCTGAACACAGGAAGGGATTAAAGGAATACTTGAACTGTGTTTTTTTTCCCGTCTATATTCTGTTTACTATCCTTTTTCAAAGAATGAACAAGAAAGACTGATATTATATGTATGTTGGTCCCGAAAAACTCCCAATCTAAAGATTTTCAGTTCTTGGCGTTACTGCATTCTACATTCTTCCTAAAAAAAATTTCTTTGTTTATCAAAATATCTTAACCGGAATCTGAGATGAGCTAAAAATCAAGTGACAAAGATTAAAGTTTAGGAAACTGAATAAAGTTAAAGCACACGGATTTCCCAAAAATCAAAACTAAAAACATAACTTTCTCCAAACATGGGCTTCAATTATTAGTAAATGGCTTACGTTTCATCAGGGCTAAAGACTTCAATACTGACCGAGGACACCCGCTTGCATTGAAAGCCTTTATTTCAGGCTCGTCGGCGACTTGGACCAGGTGTTCCTGGACCACCATACATGATATGTCTTGCAAACAGTCAAAATTGGTCTTAAGTCAAAAATGGGAGGTAGCCTGATAGTAGCATAAAAGAAAAACGAATTCTATCTAGTAATGCAACAAATAGAAAAGCTCTATCATGCTTCTGTAGAAAGTTAAAGACATTTTAAGTTGGCAGGGCTATGACTTGAGAAATTTCAGGAAAGGGAGAAAATAGCATTTAAAGTTTAGACGACTGTAAAGGTTTTGCCTCAGCAACCATACCAATTAAAATTAAACACATTAAAACATGAAAGTT
>BMAT01013170.1:13035-29300 GCA_019649035.1 Elysia marginata | reverse complement strand
GTGTGCATAGAGAGAGTTTTCCGTAATGGCACCCCCTCCCCCCTTAGTTGTCTATCTATCGCTCAATTTTTTTTCTCTGTCTCCTTCCTCTCTGTCTTTTTGCTTGTCTGCCTGTTACACTCTCTCATTTCCTCCTACCTCTCTCCCCAACTATCTCTGTTTCGGTCTTTCTTTCACGCGACCTCTTTGCTTGTCTTCTTTTCACACCTAGCTTTTTCATATTGTTTTTTATAATTATAGCAGGTGTTTCTATCGACAGATTTCTGTACATAACCTCCTTCGTCTCTCTAGCAGCCCCCCCACCCCCACCCCCATTGTCTCCCTGTCTCTCTGTCACTGTCTCTCTTTTTTACTACCTGTCTACGCCTGTTTCTGTCTCTCTGTATACCTCCTTGTCGGTCTGTCTGTATTTCACTCGCTGCCGTTTTTTTTTTACTATTTCTTTAACGCTTTCCTCTTTCTATCTCTCCACTGTATATCCCAGTTTTTTTTTGTCGGTCTTCCACAGTTTTTTCTGTCTTTTGTTAGAGTACCTCTTTTTGTTTTCCTTCCTCTCTCCTCCTACTTTAACCCCAACTTCCTGTCTCTCAGTTTCTGTTTACTAGTTTAGTCATTATTCCCACCTCTCTCCTCGAAATGGGCTGGAGCGAGACCGAAATAGATGTCTTGTACCTTTCGGTTTCAGAAAAGCGTCGTTTGCTTTTAAAGTTTTTATAAGGAAATTAGCTTTTTTCAAGAGACTTGAAAAGTAATAATAAGTACCGTATGTGTTTACTTAGATTTTAAAAATTCTTTGATTGTAAATAACATCAGTAGTGTTGAAAATAGAGAATAAACTTACATAAACTGAATATAAGCGAGTGTTTGTACTTAGGCGCTGAGTATGTTCGAAAAATTCTCTCCCTTTGAATATGCGGACAGAAATCTTTCAGTTATAAAGTTTTCAGCATGTTTTTAAGGTATTGAAATCATAGTCTTTCGAGTGTTTCATACGTGAGCAAAAGTGTCTATATTATGAAGTAGTTAATGAAAAAATGCTAATTCAATACGAAAAAAAGATCCATTTTGGCTTAAACCAAAACAAAAGTAAAAGCAACGTGTCCCTTAGAATCAAGTAAACCAAAGAACACGCTCTCTCTCTCACAGACATTTTTTTCTCCATCTCTTCTCTCTCTCTGTCTCTGTCTGTCTCTCTCTCTTTATCCATCTACCTATCTGTCTTTCATGTCGCTCTTACGCTTATTATTGTTCTGTTTTTTTGCACTTTAGTTCTTATCGGTGTCCGAAGGTACTGAGTTTAATATTTAATCCCCCACCTCTCTCTCTCCCCTTCTCTTACTATCTCGCGCTTTCTCTGTCTCTTTCTCATCCCTCTTTGTTAATATCTGTCTATCAGCTATCCCTTCTATGCCTGTATCTGTCTGTTTGTCTGTCTGCCTGCCTTTGTGTCTGCCTGTCTGTGTGTGTCTCGCGCTCTTTTTATTTCTATCTTTTTTTCCTATCTAGCTCTTAAGCTAAGTTTCCTATCAATACCCTATTTCTTACGGGTGTGCATAGAGAGAGTTTTCCGTAATGGCACCCCCTTCTCCCTTAGTAGTCTTTCTATCTCTCTATTTTTCTCTGTCTCCTTCCTCTCTGTCTATTTGCTTGTGTGCCTGTTACTCTCTCTCTCATTTCCTCCTACCTCTCTCCCTAACTATCTCTGTTTCGGTCTCTCTTTCAGGCTATATCTTTGCTTGTCTACTCAGAGCCAAATCCGGTTACAAGTCCAAATTTTTTTTAGACCTTAAGTGTGTAAAAGATGTAAAGATTTTTATCGGCTCTATGGGGACAATTAAATGAGTAAAATTTTATAGATTTTTACCGACTCATTGGGGACCATTAAATCTAGAGCATTTTCGCTGAAGCTGATTGGCTGTAGACCCCCTTGTTGGCTGGGCGGTGAAATAAGCCAGGCCTCCAAGTAAAGTGTGTAAAATCTAGTGTATCTTAGTTGAAAAAACCGACCTTGTAGGTACCCTTGTAGATTTTTGCTTTACACATATATTTTGGTCTGTAGACCCACTCTATGGGGCCCAACTTTATGAGGACGTCCTCATAAAGCCCAACATCCTCATAAGGTGGGTGTGTAGTCAAACGAATTTTCCCATAAGGTGAGTTGTTTCAGAGCACCATCACTACATCCCTACATACATCATGACACTGACAGGGGGATAGAGAAAAACAGCGAGAGGAAGAGAGGGAAACAGACATACAGACGAGACACTCATGAAGAAAAACTATTTAAATGTTTCGTCAGAAACCAGCACCTAAGCCAAGTCTGTAAAGGCCTTGGCATTGACATGAACTTCTCGTGTCCCATCGTGCCCTACTCCGTTCCGGCCTTGACCTTCAGGCAGTATGTCCGTGAGAGCGACTACCCGAACGCTGTGCAGAGCCAAGTAGCGGACAGGCTTTATGAGGTAAGACAGAAGGAGAGGACGAAAACATAAAGAGAGAGAGAAAGAAAGAAAAAAAGCAGTAAAAGGAAAAAAAAGACAGATTGGTAGACAAGTAAAAAGGAGAAAGAGAAAGATTAAGAGGAAAAAAAGGAAGCAACAGAAAAGGGAATTGAGAAAAGATAGGCAGGGAGAGAACAGAAAAAGAGAGAGTCAATATAAATTCCTCCTCCTTTTTCGCCCCATCTTCCAAACCTCTTTCCTCTTCAGCATCATTTTCACTATTATAAATAGGCGTATGACAACAATGACCACCATTACTATCATCCTCCTCCACATCATCATCATCATCATAGCCATTCATACTATCATCATCGAAGCCGCTCTTACAGGCCACAAATAACATCATTATCCAATCTATTGCGTTCTTCCCAGGTCCAATATACTTCTCATTATGATCATCATCATCATCATCATCATCATCATCATCATCATCATCATCATCATCATCATCATCATCATCATCATCATCATCATCATTATCATCATCATCATTACAATCATCATCCTCATCACCATATTCACCATCATCATCACCATCATCACCACCATCATCATCATTCTCCTCCTCCATCTCCTCATCTTCACCCTCGTCCCTTTAATCACCAGCCGTACCCCCATAATCATCATCTGAAAAACCAACGATATAAATCCAATACCATTGTTACATCAACGGCTATGTGTTTCCAGGCTTATTTCACCGAAGGGCTGCAACTCAACAGGGAAGATCTGCTTCAGATAGCCAGTGACCTGATGCTGGACGTTGGTCAAGTAAAAGCTTACCTGGACGACCCCAATAACCACCAAAAGGTCACAGAGCAGGCAGAGTCCTGGCGGAAACAGGGAGTGCGAGGTATAAAAACGAGACCACATTGATGGCGAGTCATTACTCCTTATAATTATGTTTGCCTGACGCAAACTTAAGGGACGTTAAATTAAGTACAGGCGAGGCGAAATCTTCGTATAAGTTCGGGTGGTGCAAGCTAAAGGGACGTTAAACTGCTTAGAGAAGAAAGGCGAGGCGAAACGAAGCGATCAGTCGGTCTCACCGAGGCAAAGCGAGCCGAACAAGGAAAAATTATCGTTACTATTTTCAACAAACTTTTCGTTCTTGTTGGTTAGCTGACAAATCATTTTGAGGTCACCAGAGGCTGGACTCTTATAAGCAACGCGAGAGATGGAAAATGATATTGTGATATCTTATTGCGCTACTTTTCTCTGCCTCGTTTTGCTTCTGCTCTAGTATTTCTGGCCGGTCCTTTTAACTTCTCTGTGTTTTATTTCTCGTTTCGCCTCGCCCGAATCGCGTAAACTTTTGCTAGTCAGGGCGGCTTGGATTTCTATCTATGAGAATGGGGTAGTTCAGACAGTGTTACGAGAGAAAGAGTTGTGTGTCTACCGTTGTGATAGTATGTTTGAGTTGTTTTGATGAGGTTGACCGTTCTGCAAGTTTCGATCGTGAATTTTGATTTGAGCAATTGTGAGTGAACGTTTTTGTGTTTTCGTGGTGAAGTGAAAGTTTTATGTGGGGGCAGTGTGTCTATCAGCTTGGGCTGGTCGGTTGTATTTCCCCGTAAAACTAAAATTGAGGTACAGGTTCGATGTAAACGGTAAAGCCTACCTGAGTATTTACAATCTTTATTTCTAGAGCCAATTATAGGCGATTGTGAATCTTCACAAAGATTTGGATCTACTGTTGCATTGATCTATTACTGTACCGCCAGCGCCAAGAGGCACACTCGCCCGGGAACCAGAGTATTAAGTATTGTTGTGTATTATGCTATACACTTGAGTTGGTTATTTATTGTAATATTGTAGAAGGGCTTTGCGCCCGTGTGCGTTACACTTTACTAATTGATTGCCAGCCTCTGTGGCCATTATGTTAATAAATTAATGTGTGACTGGGAACTGCCGTATTTGTAGTTACTTCTTCTTAAAGACTTGTGTTGTGGGTCGAATCGGCCTCTTGATTAATTGCAGTGCACTCAGGTTAAAACTGAGTTTAATAGTTATAACATAACCCGTAACAGACAGCCACTGCAACTTCACTGATGATTGAAAACTTAGGGCATATGACAGCCGTTAGAACCATGATTAGCGCAAAAAATGACTGAAAACTTTTGCGGGTTTCGAATCCGCGAGTTAGGGAAGCTTTATGTAAGTACTGCCTTGCCACCCAACTTAATGAGATTTAGACTGTTTCGGCACGTTTTGAGAACAGTTTCATTGAGAGAATTTCAAAAAAACATCTCTCAGTCTTAGTGATTGTTTACTTGAACGAAAAAAAAAACACACCAAAGCACTAATATGTCTCACTTAAACTCATTGAAAAAAAAGTTTAGAAAAATTACTAGATCAAGAGCTACCTTTGACTTTTTCCAATAGACCGAGATCTAGAACTATCGTTCGACACAGTAGGTCTATGTAAAACCTAGCCCCCCCGTCATTCACTAAATCCCGTTTCACATGATGCATATCCCGTACGAAACACTTTTTGAAAAAATTTCTGTTCCTAATTATCACTTACACCCTTTCACATGAGAACCGCACGTGCCATGTCTTCCGTGCGAGGTACGCATCATGTGAAATGGGCTTTAGATTTATAACTATAAACATGCGCACAGCCCAAGCAAATAAAATATAATTGTTCAATGACAGGAAATTAGTTAAATAAGAGTGACGAAACTTTTCTGAAATTAGATTAAATTATTAACGCTGCCATTTGCCGATTCATAAGCTGACAACCTTTTTAAAAATCTATTTTATACAAAAGTAAAATGGGACTAAACACTGCCTTTTTAAAAAGATATTTAATTTTTTTAAAGTGGGACACATTATGCAATTAAAAACATCCCTTATAAACTTTTAGAGGCACTATGACAACCTAAGCAAAAGTGCTGCTCTCGTTTTATCTCTAATCTCATTTCTATGACATAACCCAAATTAACCACCCCTACGTCAAAATGTATCTGTAACTGTTCTACACCGCCCCCCCCCCTTTCGGCTTTCTCGTTTCCTCCTCTCAACCACATCCTCAGCCGTGCCTTTTTTCTACATGAACGGGAAAGCTGCGTGCTCCGGTGTACAAGACACTAAAGACTTTGTCCAAACAATTCTCAAAGTGGCAGAAAGATTTCCAGAAGAAGACACGGGAAACGAAGTCAAGGCCTGAATAACAGATTATTTTTTTTTTGTGGAAAAGTAAGAACCGCAAACAGAAAGATAGTTTATTACACCAGCAAAAGCAATAGAGAAATTTCAATCTCTTTCTTAATGTATCTCGGAAAAAATTGCAGTTTTTCTAAAAGAAATTGAGCCCTGTGATAAAGTAAAATAAACTTACTAAAAATCGAATTTTATGCCAGCTGAATTTGTTATGATTTTATTATTTATTTATTGTTTGTAAACCATCGTTTATTTTAACATAACGGAAGACTTTGCTGTAGGCCACGCACTTTCCATGTAATTTCTAGTATTTTTTTTCACTTTCAGTGAGCAACCCTACCACAAAGACTAAGATGACTCGTGACTTTAAAAATGAAATTTAGAACATACGCTAATACCAACTCTATCAGTCCTCCTCCTCCTCCTCCTCCTACTACTACTACTTCTGCTACTACTACTACTACTACTACTACTACTACTACTACTACTACTACTACTACTACTACTACTACTAGTACTACTACTACTACTACTACTACTACTACTACTACTACTACTACTTTTACTACTACTGCTGCTGCTGCTACTCCAGCTGCCACCGCTAATGCTACGGCTACCGTTGACTTTTTAACATTTTCTTCAAATCCTTATACTGCCCTGTATGGAAAATATGTAACTCCTTAAATTATTTCATTTCAAAGCGATGAAAAAAGCTTACAACAGTATTACTATGAAATTCTTGTAGGCCCTAGAAACTAGTCTAGAGATTCTTGAGGCCTGGTTTTCCCTAGTTCATTGATTGCGTCATAAAATATTTCTACGGTATATAAAGACTGATCAGTTAATGGAGTAAACATCGTGTAAACATTGTACACACTATTTATAAAAGATATTTTAAATCATCTGGTGGTCTGAAATTAATTTGGACCAACCCAAGGTCAGTAAGAAATCAGTTTTAAACCTCTCTGCCATGGCTTATGATCCAGGAACTGATTGCACTGTTTAAAAATATATCTAGATCACATTTGTCCATCTATACAGCTTTAAACACGATCAGAACCACGATGCGCCCATGTCCATCTACTGTAAGAATTTTTTTCTGTAATTTATTGATGATTCAGAATCACGAGCAATGGAAACAGACAAACAGTGTCGCCTGGTGACACGTCGTTATTGAAAACACAAAAACTACCTGAGCCTGTAGTTTATCGGTAATAAACAAAGGTCGACAACTCGGAACTGTTTTACGAGTATGATGTCAAGGTTGTTAAGAGAGCCGTCAAAGTAAAATTTACGCCAACAAGTAGAACTGAATCATTCATTCCGAAAGGCTGGCCATATCAGTCTAGCATCAGGGCGTGCTTTCTGTTGATTTAAACAGGATGCAATTGGATGGTCCGAGATTAAAACTGACCATCATTATTTATTCATGTAAACGTTTAATAAGGCGGCGTACGCTTTCAGAAAAGCATGGGTTTAGGGAATGGGGGTTGGGTAGGTCGCTCTGGGTTGGGTTGTTTGAATTTTAATGTCAAGGTGATATCAGAGACGGCACTTCGGACGATTGAAAGCGTGCTGCCACACTGTGATGTAAGGAACGATTGCACACACCACACCCAGTCACATTATCCTGACACGCGGCCGACCAGACTTTACACTAAATCCATAATGCCAGACACTAGGCGTATCAGTTGCTAATACCAATTTTAGAGTCCTTGGTTTGACTCGGCCGGGGATCGAACCACGGACCTCCCTATCTCTGAGTGAGTGTCTTACCCCTAGGCCACAGAGCCGGTAGGTCTCGCTGATTGTTATAGTTTGACTGCCCATGAATGTTCATAATCCTATAGAACCGAGTACGCCACAATTATTCCCCTCGTTTCAGATATGATGCGTTTCTCGAAGCAGCCATTTGATACACCAGCCACAATAAAATTAAAAGTTTTGATTTTGTCATAGGAAGCAAAAAGAAAGAAGTACCGCAAAATTTCGAAATTTCCGTCGTATTTTTTCTATGCTTAAGCAATAAGGAATTAATTCTATTTTTAGTTAAATGAGCTTGTACGTTGACTAAACAGAAACGGTTCCGATACTAAACAGAAAAATTCATACTTAGTTAAGGTTTTTTAAACTTCGAGAATAGTAAGCGATGGTTTCTTTGTTTTAATACTCATTATGCCTCGAGTTCAATTCAATTTTATTTGTTGTAAAAGCTGGACTCCTGATTCACCAACGTATTGCCTGTCCACTTATTATGCGGTATAAAATTCTAACGTAAACGTATTTGGTCAAATGATTTTTAATCAAAGTAGAAAAATTACTCAAATAATGTCCCTTTTAAGTTATTGTGGAAAAAAAACCGCGGAAAACCAAAGGAAAAAAAATAAAGTTTGAAAACAAAATTCAAAACATTAAGATAAGATGAGATAAACTACACTCTATTTATCCTTCATTGGCGCGCCCATTCACTTTTTTCTCTCTCATCCCTAATCTCTCTCTCATTCTCTCAAACTCCCTCTCTCCCTTCGTCTGTCACTCACTCTCTCATACTCCCTCTCCGTCCTCATGTCTTCACTCACCCATTTACACTCTCACTCCGCCCTCAACTCTTTTCCTATCAATCGCTTACACTCATTCTCCTTCCTCACCTCTCTCACTCAGTCACTCTCACTCTCTCTCCACCCACATCTCTCACACACTGAATCTCTCTCTCTCTCTCTCTCTCTCTCCGACCTCATCTTTCTCACTCACTCACGTTCTCTCTTCGTTCTCATCTCTGCCACTCTCTAAAACATCCACTCACTCTTCTCACTCACTCCCTCTCGCCCCCATCCCTCTCATTCACTTTCTCACGCTCTCTCCACCCTCACCTCTCTCACTCACTCACTGACACCATGTCTCTAGCGTCCTGACATCTCTCATTTTCTGACCACTGGCATGCATACACATAGTAACATAACTGTAAAAGTCGAGCTTCTTCGTTCTGCAAACACCTCCACGAACCTCTGGATGCCTACCTTCCAAGTCTACAAATCAGAACATGTTTATTTCAAACAGGTCTTACTGTGAGTGATGAGGTCGTCGCAAGAGGGTCAAACGCATTTATAAACGCACCCCATAACTACGCCTAGTGATGTTAGTATAAACTGGGGAATATCTCCCACTTTGACTTTGTTTAAACCTTCACAAATACACGTCCAAAATGACCGATGCATGGATCGTGGTGTTAATGGGTCTGTGTCAGTTTTTGTCAACGCCAGTTAATGTCCATGGAGCCTTTGAAGGTAAAATGCTAGTTTTGAATTTTATTTGAATGTGAAATACATTTATATTAAGTATTGTTTCAACGAAAAAAGGAAAAAAACTGTTCATTTTGAGTACTGCTTAAATATGAGATACCTTTATGTCTAATTCTGTTTTGATATAACATAGACAAAAAATTGGTTAAGTATACAACTGTAAAAATCCGATCTTCTTCTTCTTCTTCTTCTTCTTCTTCTTCTTCTTCTTCTTCTTCTTCTTCTTCTTCTTTTCCTTATTGTGCTTGATTGATGATTTGATTCCTTTATCATGAGGTATGCTTACGATTTTTATTCAATATAGGGGATAAAACCTTTGATACCAACAGGAACAACCCCAGTATTGCTATATTTTTAACCAACATCAAAATCTATCTACCTTCTTGTCTGACGCGCCGGACTCGAGATCTGGTGGTCGCGGATTCGATTTTCAACCATGCCATGTTCGAATTGCCCTGGGAAAGCAATTTACCAAAAATTTCCCTAGTCCACCCACCTGTAAAATAGGTGCACACGCAACACCCAGCATATGGGTTAAAAATGGCCTTCAAATATATGTCTGGTATGCTGGGGCATTAGCCATTAGTGGCGCTACTCTGTGGCGACACAGTTACGCTGATTAACAAAGCTGAATTTCCCGAAAAAGATTAACACAGTGTATAAAATAACTTTGACTTACTTACTTGACTTATAGCCACACGCAAGTAGGGTCGTCTGACCGCACAGCTTCGGCTGCTCCTCTTCTTATCTCCGCGATGATCGTCCTCCATCCGTCTCGGATCTCTGCAATGTCTCGGATTAAATCCAGGTCTTTCTGTGATATTGAAGTCATTTTCTCGCCCAGAACGTGTTTGTGGTCGTTATTTAAAGTAACTGGAAGTGTTTTTATTGGTGTACCCCTTGGTCTTTGATTTTTTTCTACAAAATAGAACTGCATTGCTTCGTCTGCCGGAATACACGGATCTCGTCTTTATATAATTATGTCCGAACAGTCTCCATCTAGACTCAAGTACTTGAAGGGATAGAGGAACCTCTTCATATTTTTTGTAAAGTGAATGGTTTGATATTTTTGTCGGGTATTGGATTTTAAGGACTCTTTTAAGTTGTTTTCTATGGAATGCGTCGAGTCTGTCCTTGTGTGTTTTTGTCAAAGCCCATGTGCCACAGTTGTATAGTATTAGTAGTATCGATTTAACTAAAGCATTTTAAAGTTGGAGTCTAGTTTTCTGTTTTGTTTGCTTTTTTCCAAAATTTGTTAGTTTGTGAAATGCGATATTTGAAAGTTGTTTTCGGCGCTCGATATCCTCTTTGCTTCTTAGAAGTGAACTAACTTTTTTAGAGATTTTCCATTCTTCGGTGTCTTTTCTCACGCACGTATGCTCTGTTTTGTCGACATTCACTTTCAAGTTGTGCGTTTTTAGGTTCTTTTCAATATCCCCGACGCTTATACTTTCTGTTCCTATGAAATCAATATCATTTGCATGAATTATTTCAGAGGGCATACAATGAGCTGGCTGCTGTGAGTTGTTCTGCGCACTCCTGATATCTTTTAGAGCATTTTCCAAACAGATTATGAAACAAAACTTGGCTTAGACTGTCCTCTTGTGGTGTTCCGATGTTGGTGGTAAAAGGAATTTCTTGGGAACATCCATTTACTTTGACATCTAGTGTGGTTTAGCTCGGTAGAAACTGAATTATGTGCAGCTCGTCTTCTTCCACAATTTCTTTTAAAATTGTCAGTAGTTCTTTTCTATTGATTGTGTCGAAAGCGGCTGACATGTCAATGCCAGTAATGTTTATTTCCAGGTTTGGATCTTTTTGAAATTTTGCTGTTAGCCACCTGTGCGCCCATATTACTTCTGATGTGCTACGGTTAGGTCTACATCCGCTTTGGCTGGTCGATAGATATATTTCTATTTTTGGCCTAATACGGCTTAGCTCAATAGTTGACAGGATCTTCCTAAGAGAGTTCAGCAAAGTTATTGGCCTTAGATTTGAGAGTGGTAAAATTGTCTTTTGCAACTCTTAACTTGTCTCTTTGATGAAAGAAACCAAGTTCAATGTTGGATCTTTTAATGTTCTAGGATTGTGTGACGAATCCAAGCAGGAACAGTTAATTACTGACTTCGAGGAACACAAATTAGACATTCTGTGTATTCAAGAAACGAAACTTCAAAATGGCGGTGATCGGACTGTTTGCGGACACAGTGTACGGTACTTATGTTTAATAGTGAAAGTAGACTTTACGGGAATGGATTTGTTCGTTCAAAAAATCTCTCCAATGCGACTTGTAGCTGATTTACCCACATCGCCTCACAAAATATCTTTTTGTTTTCTTTTAAGGTCAACTTGATAGGCTCGAATTCCCCGTCATCTCCGACTGTCAAGACAAAAGGATAAATCTCATTCTTATCTCAGACGCAGCCAGTCGTAACTATGAGACTCACCTGCAACTGTTGACTAATATCGTGGACATTTTCTCGGGCGGGCTGGAACTTCCGCAGCATCTCAAAGTTTCTATGGCTGTCTCGGGATCCGACGAACAAGAGCGACCGAAGATGTACTGGCATTTTAAGCTTGGCGCATATTTAAAGACATCCGAAATTAAGGCTGCAATTCTTCTTGACAGTGCGAGAAAGCGTCGATCAACACCCTTAAACTTGAACGAAGCTGTTAAGTTTGTCGATGATTTTGTAAACAAATCCCATTTTAACCAACGTGTCTCACCGAGGGAAGCGACCTGGCGGGATGAGACAATGCAGGGAAATCAGACAAATACGACCAACACAAACGGTGATTTTGTCGAACATCTGCTAGACACATTTGGCAACTCAAGCTTAGATAAAGATGTCGATGATTTGGGAAATGTAACGCTTCCCCCGATCACACTTATTATCATTTTAACTAACTCGAAAAATCGGTCCAGTTATGAGCACGATCCTAATCCCGAAACATTTCACAAGGAAAAGAAACTGTTTCTCGTGTATATATATCCAAAAAGCGTTTTTAGAAGAATCATTCCGTGCATTGCGTTTACTCGAAACCCTTGTATAAGTCTTCTCGAGGAAGTAATGCTCAGCGACCATTCACTTAGCCTTGCTTTGTGTGATCGCTGCCTTCATCAGTGGTTTGGACCCATGCCTAGTTCTAGCAGTAGCGTGTTGATGAATTACACGAGCGCTGCCCACAAGTCAGTTTTAGCGTACGTATCGTGTTATAAGCTTGTTTACGCTGACTTCCCCGAAAACTATGCATTGAAGGCGATAGAGAAATGCTCGGGTGTGAAAGCATCGCTAGTCAGTATAGAGACGAGATGGGAATCGGCCTTCCTGGAAGCAGAGCTTAAAGAGCAGTGTTTTCTGGACAGAGCGTGTCCTGGCAATATCACGGCCGTGTTCATTGGGCTTCAAAGAGATTCCAACAGTTTGGGGAAAAGATTTCGTTGGATAAACGGGCGGCCACTGATTTACAGCCAATGGAAAGATGAATACCCTCTTGGCGGGTACACTCACGGATGCGCTATCTGGGACTTGAAGTTAGGCGGATGGGCTGACGTAGGCTGTGGTTATTGGGTAGCCAACACAGCTTGGTTATGCGAATGGACACTGTTAAAAACCCATGAAGCTCCGATAGTACCTCGCCCGGGTTTTCCAAGCAAAGAAAGCACACACAGAGCATTGATCAGTGGTGAGGTGGTTATCTGCAATGGCTTATATCTTGCACCACCTCGCTACCCCTTTGCTCATTCATGTTTGTGGCGCGTCAACAACACCGGAAAGCTACAGGTAATGAATTCGTCTTTTAGTACCAACTTGGTTGTTTCATGCAAGGGTAACGCTCGTACGGTCATGTTCAGTAATATTTGTAACCAAGAGAGTGATTGTTTGTACGATGTAGACGAAAGCTCGGAGCTTTGCAATACGCCGGAACAATCCAGCCATGACGTGTTTATCTGCGCCACGTCTGGCAAACGATTGTCGGTGAAATCTCGATGTGACCTGTATGATGACTGCGAAGATGGCTCGGATGAAGACGATTGCACGACCTGCCACTTTGGCCTGTGCTCAGACGGCCGTTGCGTGCCACAGACCTGGCTCACTGACGCTGAGAGAGATTGTTCAACTGTGGATGACCACATAAAACTCGATGCAGACAACTCTATCAACGCTGATATGGACTGTGCATTTCTCTGTAACAGGTCAGAATGTGTACCGTGGAGAAAACTTGCGGACGGCGTGGTCGACTGTGTTGGCCCAGAAGGTCCTTTAGATGAAACTCTAGGAGCTCTGGAGACAGCTGACTGTGGTAATGACCTCTTCACGGAGTGGGCACCAAGATGTGTCTACCAAGAGGACAGACTTGGCGAGCTCATTGGTTGTCGCACCATGCGCCATCTGCATGGGTGCGAAGACTTTGTATGTCCTGAGGGATACGTTAAGTGCCCGGGAGCTTACTGCATACCTGTCCATTATCTCTACAATGACGAAATAGACTGTCCGATGGGGGAGGATGAGCATCAAACGGGAAACAGACGCCCTTTCCTTTATGGATATTTCCAATGCAAACCTTTTGGTACTGTGTTTCTACACCCAGACAGGATATGCGACGGGTCCAGAGACTGCGCGGACGGTTCTGATGAAATGGGGTGCCATGTAACTTGCGCAGAGGGGTTTCTTTGCGTAGCCGGCTTTGTCATATCCGACAACTATGATGAATCCGTCCCTCTGACAACCATATCTTTCATCGACAGTCGGACTCGTATGATCGATCTATCTCACATCAACGTGTCTTTGGCGCTACCAAATATCTGCGACTTGAAAACGAGCTACTTGCTTGATCTCCGACTATCCAACTGCAGCCTCAGAGATATAACCATTTCACGCCCATGCCTATATCGCCTAAATAATTTAGATATGAGCTACAACCTTTTTGTTAACATCTCCGCCGAGGACTCTAACCCACCCCCAGTTTATCAAGGGGCGACCGCTCTCCGCTCTCTCAACCTTTCCCATAACACCCTACTTGAGTTCTTTGATACAGACACATTAGCCTCCAACAAGAAAATTAGAGTCTTAGACTTATCTTACACAGCACTCGTCACGTATACCGATAATAGATCAGTAACTTCTCCTAGTCTCAGATTCTTGAATTTGAGTCATACGCGCATAACGCGACTAGCATTTTTTGCTTTTCCAGAGGAAACCAAGACGTGGCAATTAGAATTTCTTGATCTCCGAGGTAATGAGTTTTTAGAGGTTGAACCTGATACATTTAGAGGGGTGAAGATTGTTTCTTACATACAAAGTGAAAAATTTAAGATCTGCTGTCCCCAGTTTAGAGGGGACTGGATCCCTGCTCACACATGCCACGCCCCAGACGATCCGCTTTCTTCTTGTTTTAATCTCATAGAGAACAAATTACTAAGACTCTTGGTTTGGGTAATGGGCGCGGCCTCTTTAGTGGGCAACACAAGTGTTGTCGTAACACGTTTGGTATCTGATAGAACTAGGTTAGGAATGCCGCATGCACAGCTTGTCACACAGTTGGGCGTGTCTGACCTCCTAATGGGCGTATACCTGATCATCTTAGCATTGAAAAATGTGCAGTTGGACGGTAAGTATATTGTGTACGAATATACTTGGCGGCACAGTCAGCTCTGCAAGACTGCGGGGTTTTTGTCCACGTTATCCAGAGAAGTCTCATTTGTGTTTATCCTGCTTATCACTGTGGACAGGTTTCTTGTCATCAAATATCCCTTTGGTCAGCATCGTCTAAGTCAATGTGCAGTGCTGACGAGTAGCATCATAGCATGGGGCTTGGGTCTCACCTTGGCGACAGTACCTCTACTACCCTTGACAAATCACTGGGATTTCTACTCCAGCAACGCAGTCTGCCTGGGCCTACCGCTGCTCCCTGAGAGGCGAGCAGGCTGGCAGTTCTCGACAACAGTCTTTATCGCCTCCAACTGTCTCCTGTGCCTGGTTACCACACTGGGACAGCTGGCGGTATACAAGGTAGCCTCGGCGACTCGGAAAAATGCGCCAACAGCCGGAGCAACAGCTAGACCAGACAGTGGGCTGTCCCCGCGGATGAAGCAAGACCTCATCCTTGCAAGACGCCTGGCAGCAGTCGCTTTTACAAATCTCCTGTGCTGGGTGCCCATTGGGGTGCTGGGCTTTCTGGCTCTTAGGGGACATGAGCTGGGAGGTGAGACGTACGCGTGGCTAGCAGTTTTTGTCATACCTGTCAACTCGGCACTGAACCCAATTCTTTACTCTCTGCCCGTAATTCGCGATCATTTGGTAAAAATATTTGACAAGTGCAAGCTGTTAAAGAGGAACCAACAATTTTGCCCGCATGATAACGGGGCAAGAATTTAAAAAAGGTTTAAATGCACTTTAGTAACTTTGATATAAAGAACAGTTCTTAGGAAAATAACTTTTTTTTTATCAGCAGTTCTTTATTTAAAGTAAAGAGCGTTTTTATATAGCGCTTATCCACTAATGTGCTCTAAGCACTTTACATGGGTTCCCCGACAGGCCATTCCCAACCAAAGTACCTTCTGAACTCACAGAGGAGCAGCTAGTTAAGCATCACCCTAGCATTCTGACAAGATCTTTCACTGCCTATAGTCGGGTGCTCGTTTAATGCTTGAATGTGGCGAAGAAATGTGTGAAATAGCCTTTCTCGAGGACTAAGCGTCGACCTGCCGAAAGCAGGTCTCGAACCCCAGACCTCTCGATCCTAAAGCCGAGCGTCTACCACTAGACCACGACGCCACACAATTTCAGCCGAGGCACATACGCGCATTTTCAAAACGAGACATGGAAATGTGTTCTTTGTTCCATTAGTTTGCTTTTAAGATGTGCTGTGTACATGTTACACTTTTGGTAAGCAATGATTACCAAATCTTTTTTGGTGCATTCAGTCTCACAATATTAAAACAGGTACTTGCATTAATAACACTGTCCTACTTAAAATATAAACACTGTGTTAACAATTGCACGAATGCTGCATCGAAAAACGTCATTGTCTAAATAAAAAGGTCTGCAAATGAATCTTTTTTTAGTAGCTTTGATATATAGGCAATGTATTTTTTAATTTTTTAGTTATTTTGAATGAACAAAGTGAAAAATCAAGGTAGTTTTTCACGCAAAGTTTTTGTTGTTTACTAACAAATATCCCATATTTTCTATAAATAATTATTGTTTCTTTTTTTTGCGACAGCGCACGGAGAGAAATCAGAAATTATTAGAAGAGAGTTATGGGAATTCGCAGCAAGTTATGCTGTTTGTATAAAATA
>BMAT01013161.1:41801-56280 GCA_019649035.1 Elysia marginata | reverse complement strand
ATAGATAGATAGATAGATAGATATATGGATAGATAGATAGAAAGAAAGAATAAAGTTGATGATTGATGTGTACGGAGGAAGAAACATCTATCCAACTATACAAGAGTTCTAGATAGATAGATAAATAGATCGATAGATATATAGATAGCTATATAGATGGATGGATGGATGTTTATCTCTCTGAAAGAGTACATGGTCCAAAAAGTGCACAGCTTGTGAAAGGAGCTTATATTTATAAAAAACGAGCTATTTGCGACTTATGTACCTTACAACCTTTTTAAATAAATGAAGAAATACATAGGCAGATAGATAGAGAGCTTAGGGTTTACTTCTATATCTCCATGCTACCAAGGGTCGCTTCGTTTTGCCATAACACACTCTTCAGAAAAGTTTTTGAAGTGTCAGAGTAGAGGGCTTTTTTGTTAGACTTTTTCATGAAGGGAAGGGGGGGAGAGGGTGTATTTGTGGGGTATGACAAGTCTAGTGCGAAGGTCGAGTGAAACATCAAGGAAGTCCACAATTTTTGTGTTTGCCTCTAATGTGATGTTAAGTCCATTTTCTGTACACATATTTTCTTTTATGTCATCTCTACTTGTCTTGGTTTCTGTTTTGTTATGGCTAGGCCACCATTTCAACATCTATCTCAAGGTGTTCTAGCTGGGATAGTAGACGAAGCCCGACCAGTAACTGTTTAAAGTTTTTCTGCTCCATCGAAACCTGCCATAGTTACACCGAAATCAGATTGTTTCTTTTTCCAAGGTTGACTGCTTTTGTAGGGTGTTGGTTTTTTTTTTTATGTGATTATATGCATCTGATATCTAACCAATGGGTAGAATTTTGAAGCGAAAGTTAGTACTGTCAGCTGTAGGTCATTCGAGATGGTGGATAGAAACCACAAATATCGAAGGCGATCATTGAGTATGAGGTTTTGTTTATAATTTCCTCAAATCATTCCACGGCGTCATGCGCGTTCTTCCACTGTTTTGGTTTTCACCTCATCAACTTTTTTTCAAAATTTGCTTGCTGACCCTTCCCAGCTCTGACTTGCAAGAGTTCGTAGGTCTGCAAGAGGATTTATTCTTCAAGTTTTTCTTGTGGTATATCAGCGTAATGAACGCTTCTCTTCCGGCTGTTGTGTCAGTTATATCACTTAGCTGGAGTTAAATCTGGAATGAGTTTGTCTTCTTATGGGACACGATGTACTGTCTGTTCCGATGAATTTTTATGCTCTTATTGATGCTCTTGGTTAGTATATTTCTATACTGGTCTTTACTTACATTAATTTAGTTGCTGGGTTTTTTTCTGCAAGTATAAATAGGTTGTTGTCGTCTATGACTTTTTATGTCTTATTGAATTTCATCTTTTAAACTATCGTTACCTGTCTTTCAAGTGCTTTAATCCCGGTGGCTGTTTATTGGTTTCGAATCCGTATGTTTTTTGCTTTATCTTACTAGGTGTGGTTTTAAGAAGAAAAATATTCTCCAGCGTAGTTTTTTTTCCAAAATTCCAGTTTTGCTCATAATACATTGCTTTTTGCTACACAATGGTGTGATCTTAGTTGGATAACATTAATGTAAATAGAAAAAGGCTCACAACGGTTGTTGGAGCTATTATGTTTTCTTTGTAGACTACATGGTCTAATTAATGTGCTCAGCTTGTAAAAAGGAGCTTATAGAAATATCAATGACGACTAGAAAGGCCTACCTAATAACACCTATGTTTCGAGCTTATTGCTCTTTTCAGGTAAAGTGTGTTTTGGTTGTTTTCTGATTCTTTCCGATGTCGTGAAAATTTCCAGTAGGTGTCTTTTATGCGCATGCACCGGCTCAGAATTTCCTTTCTTTTGTTCAGACTGGATTTTCTCGTCGATATGAGAAAATTTACCGATAAGCAAACGTTGAATTTTGTTTTAACTTTTGGTTGATAGATGGATAGATATCGATCGATCGATCGATAGATAGATAAATAGATAGATAGATATAGAATTTGAGATTTGCTTCTATATCTCCTTGCTTCACATGGCTGTCTGTTGTGCCGTAACACACTCTTCAAAAAAGGTATCGGAGTTTTGGAGTAGATGCTTTTCCCGATAGTTAATAGGTATGTAGATAAATAGACAGACAGGCAAATAGATAGCTTTGTAACTGGCTAGCTAGATAGGCAGACAAACAAACAAATAGATGGATTTACATATAGACAAGTATGCAGATGGGTACGATATTATTTGGTAGCGCCTTGTAAACGCATATGGCAGAATAAATAAAGTGTATGGAAAACTGTTATTGGGTGCCGCATTGTAAAAATTAAACACAAATATGATTCAAAATTTTTTTGCGTTTTTTTTCCTGCTATCCAATACTTCGCACTGTTTCGGCTCGGCACTGTATTAAGCGTGTGTTGAGGTTTGGAGCTGAGAAGGGGGGAGGGGGGGGGGTTACACTCTTGAACGCACAAATCAATAAGAGTTTTATTGATCCGAATGATTACCCTGAAATTATTGGCCGCAGGCGATCGTGATGATAGATGCTTTCTGGAAAGATAAAAAAATATTTTTTTACATAAACCGCTAGAAAATCTTTTATCAGTATTTTGAGTTTTGGGCTATCACTCACGCTCTTGGTTTAAAATAGCAAATACAGAGCTATGAATTTACTTACCCCTTTTTAGTTATGCCTGCCTCCAATGAAATATTATGATTTCATGATAAAAAAATGTTATCAACAAAAAAAGTTGTAGGGCTTTATAAACCTTTAAATATTGTATATCAACAACTTTTTTGATGAAATATAATTTTGAAATAAAAAAATAATTCAGTTTACGGATAAATAATATCTTACAGAATGTAGTAACTTGCACTATAAGGACTCGCTACAAGAAAGATGAATTTCTTGAATATTGAGCTTTAAGCCTAAATCAAGCTGTGCCAACATGGACCAGGTGCCAAAAACATCATAAAACATAAAATATTACATAACAGTCGTGAGTGCCATAGTAAATGGACGCCATCTTGGAAAAAAAATAAAAACGTGTAGGCCTATACATTTTTTGAAAACATTTTCAAACTAATTTTTTCAACCTTTTTGCTTGAAGTAGTTCTAAATCGTGTTATTACAAAGTGCTGGCTATATAATATCCGTATTAGAGTCCTTGAAGTTATTTTAATTTGGAGCGGAAAATAATGTTCTGTTTTGATATTTGTGCAAAAATCTACAGAAAAAAATTGTAAAAAAAAGTATTCCATATACAAAAAAATAAATAGTTAACTATTTGTAATAATTTAATAGCTATATATGTACCAAAATTTTAAAAACTCTAGGACAAAGAGTAATGAAATGGTCGGGAAAATAAACTTGGCAACACGTTTTTGAGAAAAACGCAAAAGAAAAATATAAAATTAGCTGAAAAGGTGAAGAATTTAACATGCTTGAAAGTGAATTTTGGGCTCTATACACCTTAGATTTGCCCTAAACGACTTCAGGTATCTTGAGCTAGCACATTAAATCTGTAGAAAAAGTTGAAATCTGAAAATCGCTATTTTATAATGAAATCAACTTTTTTGAACCAGCTTACCCCCTTAAATGACACGTCCGGCTTATCGATAAGACCATAATCGTTTTTTAACATACCGAAGTCACAGCATAAGCTAATGAAATGTGTAAGACACGATATATTAAGTGCAGTTAAATTTTTTACTCTGTAAAACAAAAGCACTTTCTACAAAATAAAATGTACATGTGTTTTAATTTTAAACAGCTTTAGAAACTATGCCAGAACACTTCGTTGTCCAGATAATTTATTTTAGTTAAAACAATTATATTTTATTGTTTAAAGTAAAATTAGGACCTTAAAACTCGCCAGTACATAAGATATGTTCAAGAGTTGTTAGATGCATTTAAGTTTTTAATAAATGGGTTTTCATATTGATTGTTGAGCTTGAAATTATATATACAAAATACATTTTCCTATTAAAATAAAAAAGTACATACTTTTGTTTTTATACAAACTATATTGTAAGTTAATGCTGCGGAAAAATTATGTCATTTATAGTCCATTGTTTTTCTCCTCCTCCTCCTCCTCCTTCTTCTTCTTCTTCTTTTTCTTCTTCTTCTTCTTCTTCTTCTTCTTCTTCTTCTTCTTCTTCTTCTTCTTCTTCTTCTTCTTCTTCTTTTTCCTCTTCTTTGTCTTCTTCTTCTTCTTTTCTTCTTCTTCTTCTCTTTCTTCATGAAACTGTAAAATACTTTGCATGTATATGGGGCTGCTCCAAGTTGCCTGTTTTTGGATCATGCAAATTTGACAGCCTTGTCGGATATGTCCTGTAGTCTCAGCCACTTCTACATAAAAATATTATGAGCAAAAGTCTCTCTTGCCAACATCGTATTTTTTATACATGTATTACGTGCTCTTAGCCTGTTATGACCAGTGAGTAGCTGAAATAATGTTGTGTGCACCTGTCTATTTATTCAGTACAACCCATCTTGTTTGGCGTAATTGTGGAATAGCCATTTTTTTTTTCAAATCTGTCTTTCAAATGGTACTTGACTGTACGTCCGGCCTCTTAGAATGACAGATCTCCATTATTCGCTTTAAGTAAGACCCCGATTCCAGAATGTATATTTTTTACAGTAGAATTCATAATTATGTTATTCTGTCCATGATCTAATCTCATGCATAGGTTATCTTTATTCGCAAACCAAGGAAGAGGCTAAACGTTTGATCCCTTCTTTTTGTTTATAAAAGATCTGCCCAGAGGTGGGTCTAGAGAGACACGGAATAGGCCGATTATAAGATTTGAAATGGACCAATTTACTTTGTACCAAACTGAATTTAGGGGTGTTTTAAGTCTGATCCTGTACTTCTACTACGTTACAAGCGCTTGTCATCTTCCCTTGTGATGAAGTTCTCGCAAGACGTCCGAATGTGTCGATATGTCACATTGCTTTCATTTCAAACCGTCGCTATTTTGAGCAATGTTTCTTTTTTTTTTTAGCGTCTCAACCTAAAAAATCTCATGAAGCTATGAAATGCTATGCAGTAAGGTGTTTGACAATTTATCTAATTATTTATTTGTTTGCATTCCACCTTCCCTCACATGTGAGCTCAAGGCGTTACATCAGCAAGGTTTTAAAAACATAAAGTACACGTATATAAAGCATAAAACCCACGAAATCTTCACAACATGCGGTAAAAGGTATGAATGACTAGAAATTAAGGCTTTCTTTAAAAAATTGCAATGTAAAAGTTCTTATTAATAAATTACTTATGTTATATAAGACTGTCCCAGTCCTCAATCTACAATACTAAAACATATAATTTAATATCTCAGCAATAACTGGTCTTTTCATAATTTACGATAGTAAAAAAATATATATATTTTAATAACTAGAGATGGTAAGATATCGCTATGAAAGGCAAGAAAAAATATTCATTTACAATGTTGGTTACACACATTTTACTGCCGTGAATAGGCATCCGTAAAACCCGCAGCTCTTTGGAAGGGTGATACGTCAATGAAAAGTTATTAATTCAAAAATGTAGAAATGGCAAAGAAATCATTTTTACTGGGTATTTTCTTCAATTGGGACTATCCACATCCTAATCACTATGTTCTGGTCATGGGAGGTTGTTATTTTAAACACCCACAAAAACCTGTGGTAAACCCCATAGGACATTTTTTACTGATGACCATCAAGCGGAAAGCGGGATACTTTTAGAGCTACATCAGCGTATCTCCAATACTAGTGGAAACTAGGAAGGCAAAAAAATCCGTTCCAGTTTCTTGTTTCGGGAACATAATATTTTCTACTTACAAACAATGAAAAAAATTCTCATAATAGCCTCTGCATAAGCATCACAATTTCTACCGATGGATAGAACCACAATAAGAAATTATTACGACTGCACCGTAATGAAAAGGTACCCACAGAAACAACGTGTAACTGCCGGCAAAAAAGGAACCCACTAAAAGGACATTGCATCCCTAAATGCGTCGTCTATAAGGCCACTGTAACGGAGTCATTTATAAACAAACAAACAAGAAACATATGTAGGACTCACAGAAAGCGTTTTTAAGGCCAGGTATATTCAATACAAATCACAATTCAAACTCAAGCATAGTAAAAGCTTCTAACAACCTCAGTGAATACATTTGGGCCCTGAAAGACAAAAACATAGAACACAAAATAGAATGGTAGATTAAAAAAAAACACTAGACCGCATTCGCTCGGGAAAAAGACTTTTCCGTTGCGTCTAGAAGAAAAACTTGCTTTAATGAGAAAAGAGGTTCCTTAAATGTGCGTAAGGAGATTTTTTCGCATTGAGCTCATAAAAGAAAATTATGGATAGCGAACGTACCCCAGTCAGCCATGCTGGTAAACACAGACCAGCCAGCCAACAAAGATCAATCAGCCATCTGATGAGAGCAGAGCTACCCGAAACTTATAAATCAAGGCAAGGCAATAGATTTTATTTTATTGTTTTTTTCCAAAGCAAATTTTATAATAAAAAAAAAACAACAACAACAACAACAAAAATAAGGAAAAAACATAAACATGAAGATTTCAACAAGTAATGAAGGCATATTAGAGTCTTTATGATGAGCACTCTCTGGAACAATGATGATAATGCCAGTAACAGTTCTGAGAGTAAAATTCCTGTTAGCAATGTTGGTACAAGGAACAGTATAAGTCTTGATGTTGGCAACAGAAGGCTTGATGTTGATGACAATGAACACTCGAATGCTATCAATAAGATTTAATTCTACAACAAGTAAATAAAACTTCAAATTATACATTTTAAACACAACTGCTATTAATAAACATGTTTCCAATAAGACTAGCAATTGTATATATAGTTTTTTGGACATCGCTAGCAATGATTGTTTAACACTTTCCCGACGTACCTACCAGTATACACCTTTGCAATTATTATGACTACCATTCGTATTCATATGTTATTGTTTAACTTGTCGAACGGTCGTGCTATAACAATTAGGGGCCCGCCTGCAAGATCTGCCGAGCCGTTTTTTCTAGAGAAATTATGTTATCACGATTAGCATATCGCTGATTTGCTTCTAATTGCTGTTTAAGAATAAAAGATCCACCCGTCTCTAATTTCATATTCCTTATAAGTAAGATAGTTGTAGTTAAAAATTTCATATGAAGACAATGAGATACTAAACAGTAAAAAAATGTTTTTCTCATAACCGCCATCAAGTGACTTAGCAGGTCTTGCATGCGGTCTCCCCAAAGGCACTAAATTTTGGTAAATATGACAATTGATAAATAGATAGATAGATAGATAGATAGATAGATAGATAGATAGATAGATAGATAGATAGATAGATAGATAGATAGAGAGAGAGAGAGAGATAGGTAGATAGATAGATAGATAGATAATAAATAGATACGTAGGTAGATGACCATATACACCATAAGGAATAGATAGGTACAGTAAAGTAAAAGTAAAGAGCGTTTTTATAGTTTTATAGCGTCTAACCACTAAAGTGCTCTAGGCGCTTTACATGGGTTCCCCGACAGGCCATTACCAACCAAATTGTCTTCTGAACTCACAGAGAAGCAACAAATAAAGTGTATCTCTCTGACAAGATCTTCCACTGCCCACAGTTGGGTATTCCTCTAATACATATGTGAGGCGAAGAAAACGTGTGTAAAAAGCCTTTTTCAATGACTAAACGTCGGCCTGCTGAAAGTAGGACTTGAACCCCAGACTTCACCTCTCGGTGCGAAAGCCCAGCGTCTGCCACTAGACCACGACGCTATCTAGATAGATATAATATAAACAGTCACCTGAATAAATGCCGACGGCGAGAAACACCATCGTGACAATACAAAGGTAGGACTTTTATGTAGACAGATAGATAGATAGATAGATAAGTAGATAGATAGATAGATAGATAGATAGATAGATAGATAGATAGATAGATAGATAGATAGATAGATAGATAGATAGATAGATAGATAGATAGATAGATAGATATAAAACGTATGAAAGGAAACGGAATCAAAGACAGTACAGAGGTAGACAGAGGGAAAAGATTCGTTGAGATAAGCCTTCGAACAATCGAGTGCATTGTCTGTTTCAATAAGTCTAATTTCTTGTTACATGATTTTTTCTTTTATCTATTTTTCAACTAAACTTTACTATCCCTCTTTTTGTCTTTGCCCTGAAAAAAAAATCTTTGTTTAATGTTCAGAGGTCAAAGTCTTTTTATAACACTGCAACATTTTGTAGTGCCAACAGAAGAAACGTTTAAACAAATCGAATTTCTGTTTATGCATCAAACGTTATTAAAACTTTGCACCGTATTTTTTCCCTTCAGTTTCCTTTTTTATGATGTCATTAACAAGTTCTCGTAAATGTTCTACAAAATAGGTTTAAACCTAGGCATGAATTCAAATCTTTCAGCTCGTTCATGTCTTTCAATTGAAATAACCCGGTAATCCGTACACAAATGTAATAACGATCATTTCCATGCGTCAAACGCCTTATGCGAATGGTTCATACAAATCTTCTATTCTACCATTCTCAATTCGAGGCACGTACTTATGAAAACAGAAACTCAAAAAATTTAAAAGATAAAAGGGATAAGGCGCAAAAGTGCGACAAAACTTCATGAATAAGAAAAAAAGGATTCTCCTTGAGAACGTTTTCAAACACACAGTCATGTACAACATGAATAAATTTTTTATTCTCAATATTGTCGAAGACGGGCATTTTTTACGAAATAAAAAGAGAATGATTATAATTTACTTTGAATTTGTTGCCACAAACAGGTGAGCTCAAGTTTGTAGGTTTTGTAATGAAATGTTTGTCTGTCAAAACGACTTAATAAGATCGCATGTTGTTTTAAATAAAACTTTTCATGAACCCCTCTATCTATCACTCAGTGTAGGTGAAAAGGGAGAGGAAAAAAGGGGGGGGTGTCCGACAGATCACCTTCCTCCCATATGCGTTACGTCTAATTCGCGATTTACAATAAAGTCTAGTCATTACATTCTTGACATGCATGATGAATGCAGGGTCCTTTACTGATTAAAAAAAAGGAGATAAGCCCATATTCGTGACTTCAAAGGTTACACATCAATGAAGGATCAATATTCGATCTGCAGACTTTAGTTTAGAAAAAAATACCCCTTTTTTACGTTGGCAGTGTCACCTTCTCGTATCGTATAACCGGCAACTCGACTAATGAGTTTCTAGGTTAGTGTGACATTGCTCATTGCTGCGGCACAGTATGCAGGTCTGTGGGGCCTTAGATCCAGGCAACAGTTCCTATGGCAATATCGGTTAATGGAAGGAAAGGGTCGGGCTAGAGGTTGAGTTGACGACCTTCGAGTATTGCTTAAGACTAGAAAAATCTTTTATTTTTATGAGACAACGTGTTTATTTCCCTACTAGCCACAAAATGCCACTAAGATTCTGCATGAGGAAGAAACAAATTCTATCAAAAGAATCCACCGGGCTGTATTATGTAAATCATATTAGTTAATAAAAATAATTCATTCCGAATACAAAAAAATGTGTTTACGATACTAACAAGTTTTAGACTCTCTTCCCTTGTCGTTTAAATTTTTACGCACACGCACCACAAAGATCAGCTTTCAGCTCTTCAGAAATTAAGGGGAAAATTTGTCTGTTATGCCTTTTAAGCTTCGTTCTGTCAACTCATTAAAACCTTTCCACAATAAATATACATTAAAGAACGTTAAAAGAAAAAGAAGAGAAGACATTAGAGAACGGAAAGTAAGAAAACAACTGAATATCAATTAAGGGAGAGGGGAAGAGATGGAGGATTCTAGTCAAAGTTGCAGCAGAAAACATAACAGGATAAGAAATAAAGTTATGTACTTTCTCTATTCGTTTAACCTTATTATGTTATATAGGCTTCGGGCGTAAATAAAACTTGTTTAACCTTTAAAAGTAACGAATTTATAATAAGTGCCTAAATCTCTACCAATGGCATGAGACTCAATGAGATTTAAAGTGTGTTTACTCGGTTGGATAGCATGTTTGGTAGAAAGAAGATTTAATCTTCTATGTCTTCTATCTACCAAACATTCTACCCAACCAAGTAGGAGACTTTACCGCCTTTCCTGTTGCTATGTGATGCGATTGGCTCATTTTCATTTCTATTATCTTATAATTATGCTCTTTTTTGTTGTTGTTCTGCTTGGTTTTTAGCGCCATGAAAGTCTTGAAGTATCTTTAAAGAGTTAGGTCATATTGACCCAGAAAATTTTAATGAGTAAAGCCAGTGACAAAGACTTCTATTAATAGTAGTAGAGTGAACAGCGCAATGACTTTATTTCTAAGTTTTCTACTGACTCGGGAGTTCTTGGTGTCTCTGAGTAGGTGGGTTAGGGGAAGAGGGGGGGGGCGAAAGGGTGACAGGGAAAATTACATGTACCAATAAACAAATAATCGGTGCTTATGTGCACCCAGTTAGAGGGATCATACTTTGAAATGGATGAGCAATTAATTTCTCTTTCTTCTAACCTAACTTTGCCCTACTTTTTGTTTTAATTTGGCACAACATCTGATGTCACTGTTCCTCTAGTGATTAATTAAAAAAAAAGATAGTTATAGTCTTCCACCGCTGAAGGCAGTCTCAATACTTTACACCCTCCCCCCAGCAAGTTCAACTCATATTTCAGAGCTTAATAGTACGGATGACTGTAAGGCGCTCAAATACTAGCATTCCACAATTTTCAAGCTTCACCTATACCCAGGTACCCATTTTAGGGGTCGGTGGACTGAGGTAAGTGTGGATACGTTGCATTCCCAAAGAAAATTGTTACAGGACTCATGTCTGGGAATAGAGCCCGCCACCGCCAGGTCAAGATTCCGACGTATAAACCACCGAGCCACGCGAGATATACCGTAGTTCGAGCACTTGAACCAGCTCTGGCTTAGTGCGCCGCAGACGCAAAACTAGGTGGCCAATGTTCTCCTAGATTGAGTGCCGCTAATAAATTTCAGCCGCTACATAAACGTTATCGAAAGATCTTTGAAGACTTAATGGTCTGGCGATTCCTGGAGAGGCATCAGGCCTATATATATTTTAATTGAAGTCATAGCTTAAGACTGCATTTCCGACAATTGAGACAGAAAGAAATTTTAGAAAACAAAAATTAAAAATGATTGCCGTCAGGAAAAGGTATCCAAAGTTTCTTCTTTATTTTTTTGTTGCACTTTTAGATAGGTTATTAGTTCCAAGAATTTTAAATGTCAGATAGAAAAAGGGGTTTTCAAAGGCAAGCACATACATTAAAACCAAGAGAAAAATATCCTGGTTGTCCTATATATCGATCCATCTAGCAACATGGAAGGTTCCATGCTAAAAAATATCCTTAAATTTGCATAAAAGACGTAAAACAAACACACTGAAGTAAATCAGTCTGAAATAGATATGGAAGAAATCTGAACCACAGACATGAACTTTTAACTCATTCGTGTGAAACATATAGAACTTCTCTCGTTTCGATAGGCTTACACGCCCCTCCTCCCCCCCCCCTCCTTTTCCCCCGCAAAAAATAACAGAACATAATTTTTTAAAACTTATTGAACACGACTTTACAGAGTGATTAAGCTTGTTCTGTTAAGTTCTATTGATTTGCTTTGTGTTAACAGCTGGTTGCGCACTGTATGTAATACAACACCGCTAAAAAAATCTTTAGAAAAAAATCCTTGCACAACGCAACACTATTGTATTTTATGATCTTAAGGTGGGGGGGAGTATATTGTCTGTTTGGTACATTTCTATGAGACGGTCTATAAGACTTGGTCGTCGTCTGTGAAATGTATTTTGTTGAATTAAATCTGACTTAAATCACATTGCTTAGTGCCGTTGCATTGCATCAAGGTTTGCCAGAAATGGTATCAGCTTGCTTTGACAGACGCAAACAGTACCAGCTAAAGAACGGGAAAGCTTTAGCTGATTTCGAAAGAAGTCTTCAGCATTTTCTCGCATCAACAAAATTTATGTTATTTTTAAGGGATAAATCCAACAAGGAAAAAAAAGCAACATGACTTCTTTCGTCGGTTTGTGTCACTAAGGTCGTTTTAATACTCAGAGGAGATGGCTGAAGCTCCTACCGATTCACTTCTAGAGCTGAGGTAAGACTGTAATTTGTCTCATGACATTCAAAGCTTCGAGATTCGTTCCAACTTCAAACTTTCCAAAAGATGAGAAAACGAAATCAGAATCTAAGTAAAAATGTTTTTGAACAAATCTTTTCTCTTTAAATTTGCTGAGTTTCTATGGGTTTTTTTTTTACTGTGTCTTTATTTCTTTGCCTTAACCCTTCCCTGTCTGTGTCTATAATTCGCTTTCTGTATTTCTGTCTCTGTACTCTAACACTACCTTTCTTCATATCCTTTATGAAGAGTACGCATATGTAAAGCAGTGAGGTACCTGTAAACGGTAGCCAACTTGTCTTCAAATTTCATAGTAAAATCTTAATAAGTAAAGTATATGACACCATAAGAAATAAGCGTTCTATTTTTCATATAGTTTTCGTGTGATGATGCGTTAAAAAATTACGTTTAGACATTACTACTTGTTCAGTTTGGACTGGAAGATACTATAGTAATTTGTTTTGCAAAGACAATAAGTTGATGTGCGCCTTTATTGTTAATACAGTTCTTTACAACCATTATTACAAAAAACAACCAAAAATAATTACTGCTACCACTCCTACTACCACCACTACTACTACTACTGTCACTATTTTATTCTCCTTCTCTTTATATTTTATAGAAGAAAATATTTTTTTCGTGAACATCTATCATTTTCTATCAGAAATAATTATACTAACCCTGCCCGTTACTAACAACAAGACTACTTGTGCCAAAATAGCATGTAAAGATCTACTACTTGAGTCTTACAATATACTAAACGAGTAGTTAATGATGGTAATCAGTAAGTAACTGACTGTGAACTGCACCTCAACGGCAGCAAGTTATTTTACAACCTCGTGGATAGGCCAATTATCATCATGAAGGCTAAATGCGATGCCGATCGACGCCGGCGATCTCATGGTCTTCAATTTTCCTCCATCGTAAATCCCCTCCAACAGTTCTGCGGGTCTCCGTGTTCCAATCCATCGAGTGAGTCGGTCCAGAAACTTCTCTCTTACCTCTATCTGCTCCGCTAGAGAGTTTACTTCTTGGTGATAACTGTGAACTTTGACCCCCGGTGACTCATAAGCTAAAATGTCCTAAACTTCCCCTTGTCTTTGGCGTACTGTCGCACAATTTCGGTGTCGCCCTCTTCTAGAAATTTGTCCCTTTTCGCGTCTACTCGTCCTGGGAAGTTTCAGCATGCGCCTGAAAAGACGACATCTGAGTCGCTTCGGACTATTGCTGAATTCAACCGGTCAAAAGTCAAAGTTTCATATCCATACAAGGAGACAGGCTCGAAACAAATTAACACTGAAGGATTCTTTTACCACCACCAATATTGATAGGTTTCTTATTGCCATGATTGGTATAAATTTTTTTTAGATGCTGACTCGGTTTGATTGATCCTGGTTTTTTATTTGTTTATGAAACCGGCCATCGGAATAATAAACATATACTATATACATGTGATAATAACTTTTTTTTGTTAGATACAAATAATAATAATGATAATAATAATAATACTAATAATAATAGTAATTATTAATATAAATAATAATAACAGCAACAACGACAATCCTACTGCCGACATAATGGAGCTAAGGTCTAAACTGTCAGTATCAGTGCCTTGCATGCGAGACAAGCCAGAGCTTAAAGAAATATATTTTAAATACAGAAGGCTCTAAAGATTTTTAAAACAATACTTTCTATGACGCATTTACAAAAGGATATTTTAAGACCCTATTTAAACCTGATTGAGCGGTTCCCATGAATAGACTTTTTTATTTATTTCGCCAGCCTATCGACAGATCAAGGTTTATGTGCGCACTGAGAGATCTGGCTACAAATTGTACATGAAAATTACAAATAAGCATTTCTGAACAAAAAAAAGTGGGGGGAGGGGCAGGTTTAAAAATAAAGAACGAAGAGCTAGGTGTAAACCCAGATTCTAAGTTAGATCTCGATTTTTTCTAATATTCTGCAAAAAAAATTTGAAGAAAATTTCCAAAAACTAAAAGCAAAATCAAAGAGCAGGTTGTAAATACCTATGAATATTTGATATAACCTTAGAGATTTAAACATCGATCAATGCTTAGAAGACAGATCTCGATCTATAATAAGATCTTAACTTTTGTGGCATTGCAGTCTAGTGGTAAACACTCGGCTTTCGGACCCAGGAGTCTCGGGTTCGAGCCCTGTGTTCGGCAGGTCGACGTCTCACTCATGCGTTAAAGAAGTACCCGACTTTAGGCAATGAACGTTTTTATGAAGCGCTTTGATATTTTATTTTTTTTTTGTAAAAGGCACTACATAAACCTAGATATTATTATTATTATTA
>BMAT01013157.1:76162-89221 GCA_019649035.1 Elysia marginata | reverse complement strand
TAGTAGTAGTAGTAGTAGTAGTAAACGAGTCGCTTAGAGAGACCAAGCAAGAACCTTCGCTATGAAACTCCTTGCGTAGTGGCGACATTGTATAAGCTATGTTTCTCCAAGTGGTAACGCGGTGGGTGTCAGAGCTAACTATAAATCGAAGGTTCGGGTTATACTTAGTGCCGACATTTCGGGCATTTTCTCTTGAGGCCTAATTCTTACCACTACTAATTTTATACCTTTAAAATCTTTCAATCATTAGTAGAAGTAGTAGTTCTAGTAGCAGTAGCAGCAGCAGCAGCAGTAGTAGTAGTAGTAGTAGTAGTAGTAGTAGTAGTAGTAGTAGTAGTAGTAGTAGTAGTAGGGCCTCGAATTATATATAATTATGTGTGTGTGTCAAGGTAGACTGCAATAGCCTCATTCATTGGTTTGGTTTTTTTTATTATAAGCAGTTACTATACAAAGTATGATTCCATAGCCTTTGATATAACTACATTCTTTCGTCGAAGCTTAGAGAGACTGTCGACAGTAATAGGCCAATGCTTATTCAATGCTGGTTAGAGCTATCATTAATACATTGCCTTCGCATCCTAATGGTTTAAATTTGATTCAGTAGAGAACTTACAGCAATTGACACTAAAGTAAAAATGACTTCTTCAGGGATATATTGTTCCAATATTTAAATTTCCTTTTGTTTTTCTGGGTTTTTTTTGTTTCTATAAAAAACACTTATTACATCATTTCTGATAAGCACAGTGGCTTTCACAATACAAAAAAAAACAACAAAAAAAAATTATGAATTTTCGTTGATATCACAAATGTGCGTTGAGCTAAAGTAAATTTAGAACTTACATTCCTAAAAATAACATTAAATTGAAAGAAATGTTTACAAAAATATTAAAATATCCAAAAACTAAAAATGTATACCTTCATGTGACAAGAACAAAGGCCTGTACCTTAACTCCTGCATTTCAATTATTTCCCCTGCTTTGCTGCAAAATAAACATGCATAATTATGTAGATGATAACATCTCAGCAAAGAAATAAAAACTCTGCGAATCTGTAAGATAAAGTCTTTTTTTGTTTTTGTTTTGATGCAGAGTACAGTGTAATTAAAACAAAAATCCTTTTACATTTTGAGCTACCCAAAACAGTGATACACTGACATAAATAACAGTCCTAGGCAAAAAAAATGTTTTCTTCACATCAGTAGCTCTTTATTTCAATCAAGGCACTCAAGGCACTCATAGAAAACGAGTCATAGAAATGTTTTCTTTACTTTCATCAGATGCTTCGTGTTTGTTCAAATGTAGCACAGTTTGTATTAGTTTGACTTTGACAAAGGTGCATCAACATACTGAAGGGCTACAACCTTCTTCAGTGGTATTATCTTCTTCTTTCCTTTTTTGTTTCCTTCTTGATATAAGTTTCAGAATTCTGGTTGTAGATTCTTTGTGACATATTTTTGTAAAATGTTCTTCAACAACTTCTTTACTTATTTAGTGAACCTGACATAGGTAGTTTGGTCATAACTTTATAATATTAATAAGACATTTTTCTGTGGAAAAAGTAGGTAATAAGGAAAAATATTTTTTTCATCCAGGCTTGACCACCAGTTTAACTAGGTACCAGCATCTATGAAAACAAAATATCCATTAGTGGATGATATTTCTGAAATTTCGGGGTTGCAAGTTTTGAAGAGGCTCACTGTTTTCTAGGCCTTTAGCCTTTAATCATGTTGTCATTTTCTAAACTGCAAATCAGTATTACTTAGCCGTACACCCAAAAACACATAGACATTATATATCTGAAAGTTTAGCTCTCTTCAATAACAGGGTAAAACAGATATCAACAGCCCCCACCCCCAATCCCACCCATGTAACTTCACTTAGACATCTACAAAGTGAAGTCTTTATTAAAAACATTAATATCACAATTTTGAGAAGACAGCCTTTGTTTTGTTGAGAGCTACACTGGCTGCTTTCATGACATCCTCTGTGGTGCCATGACCATGTTCCATTTGGCATTACAGTCCAGTCCTTCACGGACTGAGTGGTCCCGAGAGTAAACTAAGTTGACCTTTGAACCCTGCACTGCCACAGGACTTTTGGAAGCAATGGTAGTAGCCATTTCTAGTATTGTCTTCATCATCTGATCTTTGTCTTGTAGAATGCGGCTGACAAAGCCAATTGATTTAGGCTCATCAGAGAAGAACTTTCTCGCTGAATACTTGAGCTCTCTGGTCAGACTGTCATTGCCAACAATGTTAGGAAAACGTTGCAAAATTCCGACATCAGCAGCCAAACCCACATCCACTTCCTTTATTTGAAACCAAGCATCCTGAGTGCAGTAGCGAATATCACAGGCAGATATCATGCCAATGCCCCCTCCAATGCAGGCACTGTGTACGGCAGCTATAACAGGTTTAGGGCAATTTTCAATAGCTGTGAATGAGTCCTGAAATTTTGGAATGCTATTTATGATCTTAAAAGCCTTCCTGCTGCAATCTGTTTCTGTCATCATAATCTGGAAAATGTCGCTGTCTGTCAGGTCAAGCCCTGCAGTGAAAACCTTGCCAGCCCCAGATAATATAACAACCCTGCATTCCTCGTCCTCTGCCAGTTGGTTGAAACATTCTACCATCTTCCTACAAGTCAATGTTATACATCGTTGCATGGAAAGGTCATTTAACTCTAGAAGTAAGATTAACTTCAAAGACAACAAAATTCAAAACAATTTTTCATACCCCATTGCAACAATTAAGAAATTCACAAGATCAAACTTAAAATAAAGAAAAATGAAATTTTAAAATACTGGGGGAAAATAAAATGCAAATATTGTACACAGCTTTTTTCCCCTGTGCTTTCTATTCTCATTGTGACCCGGTTTGGTTAGCTGATTCGAAAACTTCTTTTTTTAGTTTATGTAACATACTTCTTATAACACATGTCTGGTTAGACATACTTAACTAGCTTTGAGTTTTTAGATGGTAGGCATGCAGTGAGTAAACTTAGTATAGTATTACTAAACCCTCCGCCCCAAAGAGTCGCGAGGGAGCACTTCCCCATACCCTGTCCATATGGGACCGTCCAGCGTCACTACGGAGCCAAAAATTGAAGCTCAATTTCGTACTGTGGTGACTTTGTTAGCTGTTTATTAGCTATTCTATTCTAGAGAAACGCTCCATTAAGATACAAAGATGAGAGATATAACTAGGGGGGATCAGAGAGAGTGATGGCAAGAGAAATAAAGAGAGGGGGCATGGGGTAAGGAGTCAAGCTAGGCTAAAGACAAAGATTGATTGATATATATGCTGCAAGTATCCGTAATATTTCTGATGCTGTAAGATATGAATTTTACTGTGATGTCCATTTTATTCAGGACAGAGAGCATGGCTGCGCAGTTACATTTTGCCTTTAAGACCGCTGGGAAAAAGGAAACAACCAAGGACAGATGGGCTGAGACCTGGGGTCCTACCTTGCTATCGGACCTATTATATAAGTCAAAGTGAGAAAGGCAAGGATCCACTGTGGTCGATCACGATACCATATTTGACCTTTTCAATGCCAGGATTACTTGGTCAGAGAATGATTGTTTTTTGTGCATGTTACCTTATTTTGCGCTCTTTTAAAAACCAGTTGGTTCGCTGATGGTTTCCAGCTTTCCAAAAAAGGAGAGACAAGTTAGGCATCTATGCAGCTGCTTGTCTAAAGGGTTCGGTGCCGATAGAGTATTTACTGAGCTGGGTGGTAATAGTGATAGGTGATCAGCATGAGATAAGGATTTTGCCTGAATTGCTGGGCATGGGGGGATGTGTAGAGCTATAGAGGCTAGGTTATTGAGGTAAGTAGCTGTTTGTAGATTGATATAGATTTGGCATAATAAGAAAAGGAAATTATTTCTGGGTGGCGGGGAATGAAGAAGTGCGGAGAAGAAGAGAGGCAAACGGACAGAAGTTAGTTATTGTTTATATGCATTAGGTTGCTATTCTAACGAGACTGGCTTTTCCGAAACATAACGGGTCAAAACTACCTACGTGTCTAAGACATGTTAATAGAATGATAGCAGTAACAATAATATTGATAATAACAATCCTATCAATAGCAATAATATGTATAAATGTAATAAGATTGATAACAGTATCATCATCTCCAACGAGATTATTTAGTAATAATAATAATAATAATAATAATAATAACAATAATGATGATGATGATAGTAATAAAAATATATTACAAATAAAGGTAATAAGAATAAAAAATACTTCTAATGGTGACAACAGTAATAATATAATGATAATAATAATAATAATAATATAATAATAATAATAATAATAATAATAATAATAAAAACAATAAAACAATAATACGGTAGATAAGGAAAGAGTTATTATAACGCTTTTTTTTAACTCTCAAAAAGGTTTCTACAGAGTGTTTTGTGTGTATTAAAATAAAAGAACCTGTCTATACACTTTTATAACAATCTCATTTTACATTCTGTCGAGAAGGATGATAGGACGTCGTAGCCTTTTCTTTATCTAAACTTACTTATACACATTTTCCCAATTAAGATAAGATGATTTATTTTGTTAAAATCGTTTGTGGAACATTGTGGTGGTAAATCTGATATTTTGACTCCTTATAAAATCATACCTTAGGATAGAGCAATCTTTGACCCCAAAAGACTATAAATGATGGTTTCTAGTTCCTTCCATAATGGTTTTACTTGCTTATATGTGATAAAGAAATGTTCGATAAAGTTAATTTCTTGGCATACGACGCATCTATTGTGATCTTTTAATTGGTTGTGAAGAAACCATATCTGAACTACTTCTGCCCAAAACATTGAATGGATAGTTGATAAGAGATGCTTTAAATTATATTTGTTAGGTTTAGATTGTAGAGGATAGACTCCATCTCAATCTTTAAAAAATTCTTTTGGTGTTTTGGCCCATTTTTCTGTTCTGTTCTTGAGTAGCTTTACCACCCACTTAATGTAATGACTAGCTTGTACCTGTCTGAGGTCGATCATCTTAAGACCTCCTGATTCCATTGATGCACACATTATTGAACGCTTAATTTTTTCCGAAGGCTTTTTTGTTAGAGAATTTCTTTTTCCAAATGAATGTATACATTTTTCGATTCAGGATGTTCAAATTTTATCTGGAATGCCTATACTTTGCATTGTATATGTACATTGCGAAAGTAGGAATGTTTTAACTACTTGTATTAAACTTCCCTTTGTTTCGATTGAAAGAAGAAAACAGTTTTCCACATCCTGTTATTTCATTGAATAAAAACCATGCCGTGGCTGTGGACTGAACTTTCTTTTTCTTTTTAATTCAGAACCCCGAGTATTTGTAAGTGTCCTTTGAATTTCAATTGATCTTTTTTTTCAAAACTATCCGGTTTTAAGAAAAAAATTTAAAAAAAACTTTGCACAATCAGATGCTGTCTGTACATATTTATGATAATGTTCTATAGTTTTGTTACATTCTTGTAAGTGTAACACCATAACCGCAGGAATGCATATAACATGCGAGTTGTTACTAATGTGACGCGCCTTCTCTCCTTTCGGAAACTGAGAACCATAATTTCTTTTATTCATCGAAGATATGATTGGTATCGATTGTTCAAAGCTTCTGACCTAGATCTCCCTATAGGTGCGGAATCGTGTAGCAAGAGCGTTGTAGTTAAGCTGCATAGTATATTTTTAACCTATCATGTTACAGAAAGGGGCGTGCAATCTGCAAGTAGGAACGCGGAAAAGATTGAGTTGCGCAAGTTGTGACGTAGATTTTGTTCAGAACCATTTCCAATAATAAAAATCTGCAAGTTTGGTGGCCATGGCACAGCAAATATTTTTTACTTGTTTTTTTTTTAACAGGAAAAGGAGAAATAACTATTTTCCGGTGTTTCTACCATGCGATGCTGTATGAATTTTCAAAATTTCCTCTCTTCCGAAATTATTTAAACACAAGAATTTAAAGTAGGTCTCATTTTAGATCTTCATCTTACAACCTCATCAAAGCGGGAAAAGTAAAAAAAAATGTTTGAATCCATTTAAAAGTTGAATTGGCATTCATAGCAATAATAAGTAAGAAGGCGGAAGAGATTGTGTATCCAAGTTTTGACGTAGATTTTAGTCAGAATTTGTACATTTCTAATAACAAAATATGCATGTTTGATGGGTACCAAAATGTCGTTTATATTCACTCAAATGTTTAATTGCGATGTAGAGCAGTAATGATGTATTATAAAAATGTGAAAGATCTCAGAGTAACAGTCCCTTTTTTCACCGTATTCGGATAGATCAGCGGAAGTGAAGTTAATTGGGAACAAACTCATGGCAAAATGTTTCACTCTAATTCACCAAGCTAAGAGAAGTTATATTTATTCATTCCATACACAGTACAATGGGGTATATCGAATACACAATAGATACAATAGGAAGGTCACCTAAGGAGGTATTCAGTGTTTCATATTTGTCGCGTGGAGAAGCAACGTGCAATTTATTTTCTTGGGAAAATCAATAAGTCTATATTAAAAATAAGGTAAAATTACAAGTTTGTTTGATTATGCCTTTGGTGGGAGTAGAGAGGCGAAGGAAACCACGCTCATCTTCCATAGAATATTATTTATGCTCAAATTAGGTACCGGGGGGGGGGTGTGACCAAAAGAAACAACACAATGTATCTAATTAACTATGATCAGCACCGCCTTATTAATGCGTTAACTTAAAGGAGTACCTGACTGTAGGCAGTGACAGATCTTGTCAGTATACTAGAGTGATGCCCATTTGTTTACTGTGCCTCTGTGTGTTCTGAACGGGATTCAGTTGGTAATAGCCTGTTGGGAAACCCATGCAAAACACCTAGAGCATTTTAGTGGATGGGGCGCTTTATAAAAAACGCTCTTTTTTAAAATTTACCTTACTAGTGAAGCGAAGGAATCTTTGGTACTATGATTGTCTGGCATAGTTACATTTTCTGTAGTACATGTATAAGCTCTTCCACGTACCCTTTATACTATATTAAATTATTCATATCCTTTCAAAAGCTGTTTCATTTTAAAACCTAAAGGTCTTTAGCATAAAATGTACTCTAAAAATGTACCGGTACATATCAACCGTTTCTTTGATGTCGCAAAGTAGCATAAAATACACTCTAAAAATGAGCCGGTACATATCAACCGTATCTTTGATGTCTCAAAGAAACATTGACAAAACTAACAAACCCGGGACGAAAATAATAGAAAAGGCATAAGAAAAAACCCTATGGTAAAAGACCATTCATACGATCATGTCCAACCGAGTGCCATTCTCTAGATGGGGTACATAGAGGAACGATGACTCAGCACTAAAGATCAAAGGATAATTGTAGCTCAAGCCGGTCGGCGAGATTGAGGTCTCGTTGAAAATGGTTATCTTCCAATAGATGATGAACAATTTTATAGACACAATGAGTGGCAATTTTAACGTGTTTAGGGCTCGGTTCTTTCACAGTTAGTTAGACCCTCGTGTCTTGATATGAATAAAGTATTTATAAATCTTTTTATTATTATTATTATTATTATTATTATTATTATTATTATTATTATAATTATTATATATTACCAAATTTTTAATATAAACAAATTGCGATAACTTGGACGACGTTTTTGTCACAACAATATTTTTCATATCGCCTTGTACTTATAGTGTTATCCAACCCGTTCCCAAAGTCTCGAGTTTATTATAATTTTAAATTGGGTACGCTTTTAACGTACATATAAACAACTTGTGCGCTGATTATAGTAGCGAAGGTTGTACGAAATATTGAAAAGATTTAACCCACACCAAGTTTACAAACCTGTATCTATTAACACAGCGTCATGACGATACTTTTAGTAGTTCATGATTGCCTATAAACCAAAGCATAAAACCAAAGTACCATGTCATGCGAATAAGATTATAGGGTTTACAGCTTATACAAATCATAAACTATTTGTTGAATGCTTATTGTCCCACAGAAACGTAAAAAAACCACACAGACAACAACACGAAGTTTGAATATGGACGATACATAACTGCTTACCAATGAAGCTCAAGGTTGACATTATTTCAACAAAGCGTTCCAATGAGACTGTTTTTTGTCTATTTGCCTATCACAAGCTTGAAGAGAGTTAGTAGGATGTAACTACATCTTCGCTTCTTCTCCTCTTTGATATTGGCATCTTCTCTTTGCTGCCCGGGGGTCAGTACTATTGAGGTGAGAAATGTTTGCATTGTTAAATTTAGTAGAGTGAGTCTTCTTCTTTTTCTTCTTCTTCTTCTTCTTCTTCTTCTTTTTCTTCTTCTTCTTCTCTTCTTCTTCTTCTCTCAGTTCCCGGGAAACCACAGGCTGTCAATAAAGTTCTTTCTCACCATCCTACTGTGTGCTATCTCTTCCAGTCTTCACTTCAGTTGTTATTTCAGCCTCTATTTCTTTCTTGGCCCCCTCTAGCTCTGCGACCCTGAGAGTTCCATTCCAGACTATGTCTTGTCATGCATTGCCTTCAGTTGCTCCTCTTAATTAAAAGCTGCACATCCATGGCATACATGGTAAACAAAAAGAGCATCAATAAAACGCATCGGAAAAAAATCTAAGCCGGCTTCACAAAACGCGTATCCCGTCCGGAAGATATCCGGACCGGTGATTTAAGTTTGCTTTTACTTGGTGCGTATTCATGTGGACAATTGACATAAATGGATTGAATTATTTCCAAAGTCTCAGATCTGGAGCCAATCCGGAGTCCCCCGCAAGGGATACGCGACATATCATGTGAGACGGGGTTTCAATTGCTTCATTTTATCTTTATCTTTTTATAAGTACTGTATCTACCAATCTTTGCATGTATAAAAATTGGATCTCATAAGTCTGAAAGAGATGAAAAAATAATACGTGTATAAATAGTGGTTATGATGTTATCCTTTTGAGATATTTAAAATCAAGAAAGAACTATCCTTTAAAAAAATTTTTTTTTAGTTTTACCACTACGCGAGAATCCGCAATGGCAGATATCATATTTTTTTAGTATTTTATTACATGTATATGCGTTATATAGAAAAAAAATCAGATATAAAGAATTTTCTTTGAGACATTTGTAAATATGGACTTGTGTGTTAGTGGGGATGTGTGTGTGCACATTACGGGTGTTTACGTGTATAGACGTACCTATTTTTAATCTATCTGTGTAACAATAGATGAACTGTCTCTGTCTGTTTTATTATTTGCTTTATGAACAATTGAACTTTGTTTTTATATCAACCAATCTATCCACATATCTATCTATCTAGTTATCTATCTATCTACATCGCCACCCACCTATTTACATATCTATATATTGGGTTAACATTACAATTCTATACCTACATATATCTACCTACCTACCTACCTACCTATTATCTACCTATCTTTCTTTATTTATGTAAATCTTTCTTTCTATTAGTCTATCTATCTCTTTAATTTCACTATAAACAATAAGAGGTCGTCGCCACTATCAGTAAAATATTCTTCAGTTTGATTTAATAGCTATACATGTTTGTGCTTAACCACAGACCACAAGCTGCACATAACCATCAATAAAAAATTCGCTAAAACTATTTTTATAGCTCTGTGGGCAATCCAAAACTATTTATGTATAATCATAAAAAATGACCTTTAAGGAAAAAAGAATGAAAAACAAAAAACAAACTATTCAGATGAAGAGAAAAAATTACTTATTCGTTCAAGAAAAGGTCTATTGGAGTAAGTGCAGTCTTCTAAACGACTAGAACATGCTATTCAAAAGAAGTACATTACTGAGCACGAGTTAAATTCAAGATTGAGCAAACATAAATCAAGTCGTCGGCTTCTTTAAAGATCTTGAAAAACATTAAATAAATATGTGTTTTGAAAGAAGAAAAAAGAATCAAGTCTGACTTCTCACGGGAAACCGGATTGGACACAGATTGAAAAAGATAAAGACGCTGCCTGTCGGAGATTGTTTTTTATATTAACGAGAAGTCGAAGTTTTTTTTTTTAGAAGAAAAAATGAGGGAGCATATGCACCGTAAAATGGCCCACCGCATTGAAAGCAAATATTACAAAAAAAAACAGCAAATAAATTACTTGAATGGAGCAGCCACTGTAAAAGAAATGAATTGTATGGTTTGACCTTTCAAAAATTTTCTAGCTGTATGTAAAAAAAAATTTGAAAGAATTCGAAAAATACCTCGCTGAACCAATTGAAAATATTAAATTAACGATATGCGAACTAACTTCTCAGTACAGCTCTTTATCTCTTCCTTTCTATTGTATACTTTTTGTTTTAATTCTTTTGTTTTTCCGCATTTCTATTTCCAATTATCCCCTATCTCTCTCTCTCTTTCTCTCCCCCCCCTCTCTATCTCTTTCTCTCTCTCTCTCTCTCTCTATCTATCTATCTATCTATCTCTCTTTCACTCTGTGCGTTTCTTCACTCTCTCTTTGTTAGAAAGCTTATGTTCTCCTCTTTCTCCTTCTCTAATGCACTATCTGTCCCTCTACATCTTCTTCTTTCTACAATTTTTCCTCAGTTTTCCTTTTTCCTTGTTCTTTTTGTTGTTGTTATTATTGCTGTTGTTGTTGTTGCTGTTGTTGTTGTTGTTTTTGTTCTTCTTCTTCTTCTTCTTCTTCTTCTTCTTCTTCTTCTTCTTCTTCTTCTTCTTCTCCGTCTATCAGCTCCCGGAAAAGCACAGGCGACAAACATAGATATTTCTTATGATCCAACCCTGTGTCATCTCTCCCATTTCTTTCTATGACTTCATCCTCTATTTCATTCTTGGCCTTTATATAGATTAGCTCTGAGGCCTTGTGAGATCCATTCCAGGCTATGTCTAGTTATACACTGCCTTCAATTGGTGTCTTAAAGTATGCTCAGTCTGTCTCTACTTTCTTTGCGTTATCTTGACCTATTTGTATGCATGTACGAAGCTTGTCTGAAAATTTGCGTTTTTTCACCTTTGCATGCTTGTTATTTGAACGGCCGTTATAAAACTGTTTTTTTCAAACAAAGGTAGATTTTACAGGGTCCATATAGGCAAAAACAATAGTAATGCTACTATCCTGACACCTGGCATGATTACAATGAAACTTAATAACTAGTGCTTCCTAAGCTACATTTCAACGTAACCTCCGTCAAGAAATAATATGTTTTTGTCTAGCGGTGTAGAAGGGAAAAAATACCCATCCTATAGAGAGTTCCGTTAAGGTTCTTCAACTATTATTGCACTGCGTCCATCATAATGAGCTTTTCGTCGTCACTTGAGTTTTTGCAGTAAAATTTCACTGTAACATTAACTGGACCAAAATTAGTAATCTCAAGACACAAGATCTGTTTCCACCAAATCAAAACCATAATCAAAAAGGATTTATTGACTTAGAATCATCCATAATTTCCTACCGTCATATGATTCAATCTGTAACCCTTGATGAAGAAAAAGTCTGGCTACAGTGTTTTGGTATGATGAAAGATATTCTGCTTCTATATGTTTGCCTTCTGGAGAAACTGTAAATGCTGTTACCTATTGTGAGCCCCTGAATAGACTCAGAAATCTCATTTGCATGAAAAAAAAAAAGAAATTGTCGCCTGTCAAAGAGCGTTTTGATACATGACAATGTTACTTCCCACGCGGCAAAGACTGCTAAAGACTCGCTTGAGAAGCACAACTGGTAGGCAAATTCTTGATCTGGCATCTTCTGACTTCCATATGATTGAAATCCTCAAGTGAAATGCTTTCGTGACGAAGAGTATAAGAATAGTTGAAGAATCCTGACGGAATTTTTATAGCGTGGGTTTTTTTTTCTTTTCTAAAAAAAACTGGAAAAATGAATCGATCTTGATGGATATTACGTTGAAAATTAGTTAAGAAGTATAATTATTTTAAATGTGAGAAAGTTCCATTATAATCGCTCACATGATAAGCACGCAATGGTAAAAGAACGGAAATAACTTCAGACAAGCGTCATAGATTGATAATTAGTACATGTCACTATCAAGAATTGCATGCACAAAAAGCATCATGATTTTTTGCGTCAGATTTAATCATAGATGCTAGTACATACCGATTTATGTGCAGCTAACGCCTGTTTGGAAAATATTAAAAGACATAACTGTAGATGAATATAGAAAAGCGGATAACCCCTTAACCATTGAATACATTTTTTTTAAAATAGACATCTAAGATTGACATTGAAATAAACCTTTTTTATTTAACTCTTTCGTGTTTCTTTTTGCTTTAGATGTAAAAATCTTTTTTTATAAAAGAGCAAAGGTCGAAACTAACTATCTTCTCTTTGGGTGCAGAACAACCAAATGCTTAAAACAGTTATGTTTTAAAGACAGGAGCCTCTAAAGATTTATATTGGCGTATTTTTAAGACACTCGGCCTTGAGACCGCAAGGTTCAGGGTTTCCAGCCCTGCGTTCGACAGGCCGACGTTTAGTCCTTGAGAAAGGTTATTTACACATGGGCGATACACTTAGAATAAAAAATGCACAATTTTCGAAATCTTTTGGAAAGCGAAAACATTGACAATAGCGTTAACGTAGACTTTAATCGATTCCTTGCCTATATACACTCTTCATTGTTGCTCGATTGATGAAAACGGTGGTTTTAAAATGGAAAAAATGGCGCCTCACATCTTTTTTTTTTTAATGTTTTTATTTCCATTTTTCTTTTTACATACATGAAACAATCCAAATATTACAATGCAAAAACATTACATAAATATAAGGAATATTGAAATTTTTTTTCAGGAGTAGATAAACATGACAGTAACCAAATATAAAAGAAGAAAAAGCAACAACAACAACAAAAAATATACAAACGCAGCAAAACAGAAAAAAATTAACAAGACAAGGAATATCTCACCATCTGTGAGGCAAAACAACAATAACAAAGAGATTGACAGTACATACATTTTCACACAAAAGAGTATGCTTACAAAATTTTGAACTTTCTGCTCTTTTTGGTATAAAGCATCATCAATTACATTCTTATCCACATGTATATATAGTATATCCATATCCAT
>BMAT01013155.1:120276-131441 GCA_019649035.1 Elysia marginata | reverse complement strand
TCTCTCTCTCTCTCTCTCTTTCTCCCTCTCTCTTTCCATCTTGTCTCTCCTTTAACCCCTCTGCAGATGTCTTCCTCTTCTTCACCTAGATCTAGCTCGATACGGCCTTTAGATAAAGCTTTTAGATCATCTATAAATGCCATTACATGAATGATATAAGCTAATAGGCCAGCAAACAAAAGAATGTATTTGTAAAAAAATTGCAGATTTTATTCATTTTGTTCATTAAGCTTTTCGCCTCATTTGCAATTTGAACAGAAAAGAAAAATCATAGCTTGAAGCTTGACAATAATTCACGCAAACCCGTTTGAAAGAAAGAAAAAAAATCTATGTCTAGATCTACATTTCACTTAATCATAGCAGGCAAGCCTAGAGCCTTTTACGAAATCTAGAACACGAACATATATAGACGAACATTTTCATTCATTAAGTCTATTGTTTTCCCAACTGCATTTGCTATAAATTTTACTTTAGCGGTGACGCGCAAAGCATCGTTCGAATTTTGCGTTTCGCACTGTAATCTTTCATCGTATATTATTAAATTTAATTAGCACCAGCTCAACGCGTCATTTCATAAACGCATTTCGACGTTCAAGTAAAACCCAAAATAGATTTGAAATGGAGAAAAGAAAACTTGGATAGGCACCACGATTTTCACATAAATTAAAAAAGCATAATTATTTGCAGATATCACAGGCCATTCAAAATGCTCTCTTACATTAATTTCGTGTGATTTGAAATATATAGGCTAATTTTCCCAATTTTCAAGCCTCCCACAAAAAAATCTTTTCTGGCTGAAAGTTCACCTCTCCTTCCATTATAAATGATTTCCTGACTAGTCATTACCAACCAAATCATCTTCTAAACTCAAACAGGAGCAGTTGTAAAAGCGCATCACTTTAGCACACTTGCATGATCTCTCACTGCCCATAGCAAGTCCTTATTAAACGCTTGAGGGCTGCAAAGAGGCGTGTGTGAAGAGTCTTAGTCACGGACTTACCGTCGCCTTGCATAACCGAGGGCTCGAACCCTACACCTCTTAGTCCGAAAACCACTAACGTTAGACCATGACGCCACACAAAGCTTCTACGGTACTGGTATAAAACCACAGATCTCGATAATGGAGGTATTGCTGTAAACCACGGATCTTATTGATTGAAGTAGTAGTACAAGTCCTATCTTATTGGCAGAGATATTTGTGTAATTTAGATATTGGTACAAACTATAGATCTAATTTAAATAGGCATTGGTGTGAACCTTAAATTATAACTGTAGAGGCATTGGTATAAAGCATGGATCTTATTTTTAGATTCAGTGGCATAAACGATAGTTATCTTTGTTATAGAAGTATTGGTATAAACCAAATATCTTATTAATAGAGTTATTGGTATAGTCTTATTAATAGAGCAGGGCGGGCATAACCGGTCGGATCATGGGGCCATGACCCTATTTATTTTTAGAGAAAGAAAAGTACACCATCATAAATTGCAAAGTTCAATACTGTAAAAACGTAGCTTCATAATTACAGTGGAATCCTAATAAAGTCAAATGTGTTGACTTTAAGCAAGAGTTGACTTTAGCCATGAGAAAGAAGACCTGGGACTTTGTGCATGCCGCAATCAGCTTTGCGTCTTCGTTATATCAACGTGAAATATTCAGTACATTTGCAAGTTCAGATATGAGGAAAAAAAACAAATCTTTTTTAGATTATGCGAGTCCTACAGTTTTATGAATCCGTGCCCAGAAATTGATACAACATAGGGCTCAGCAACCAAATGTATCATTTTTAAGTATGTTTGTTTTTTTACTCACAAGGGGATTAGAGCAACCGTTGTTTCGCTTTTCTTCTTTCGGCACCACCAGTTTTATACGGCGTGCGCCGACCCTGTAGAGGTATTGGTATGAACCACATTCTGACAGAAGTGAGTTACATTTGAAGACGAAATCTGATACCTTCCAAAGCTGGACTAGATCTATAAGGTTCAGACAAAATTACTGCAGCTTAATAGTCATAGATCTCTGAATCTGAAAGCTGTGTCGGTGATCAAACTGTTTAAATGAGAGGTTTACCTTCAGATTCAATGACCTCTCCGTTTTATGTAGATCAATACGATTCTACAAATCAGCTCGTCTTCTTAGACAGTTTGAGGTGAGCAACGCGGCGCTTTTTTAGTGTGAATGTGCTTAATGTATTTTTCTAAACTGTGCATGTCAATCGGTTTTGAGACTTTAAGAGATAATTAGAGTAACCTTTCTTACCAGCAAGTTAGTCTTGACGGAGGCGTATTATTTCCTCGTGTTTTTATTGCTTTACTGCCACCATAACATTCAGTTGAAATTTAATTATTTATCATAATCGGCGCTTAAAATTTACTCAGCTCGTCCAAGCTTAATATCAATTTGCATACAGACAAAAAAGGGGAGCTGAGGATGCTGTGTTGGTATTTTAGATAATGCTCTCCGACACCTAGAAACTAAAAAAAAAAATATTGTAGAATTCTCTTTGTAGATTTTTCCACAGTCTTCAACACGATCCAGCCCCATTTACTCATCCATGAATTAAAAGAAATTAACCTTCACAAAAGCCTGATCGTTTGGATTGTAGAGTTCTTAACAAACAGACCACAGTATATTAGATTAAGAAATGGGGACCTGGATGTAGCCTCTGATTTAATAATAACAAACACAGGATCACCCCAGGGAGCGGCACTATCTCCCTTTCTCTTTACAATATATACAAATTGCCAACCGAGAGATCCTAAAACGACCCATCTGATTAAATTTGCAGACAACATGAGCCTGCAGGGGATGATAGGAATTGATAAGACTGAATAATTATAGAGAAACAATTGAATGGTTTACTAGATTGTGTAACGAACATTTCTTGTTGGCATGTTTCAAAAACAAAAGAGTTTGTGATAGATTTTAGGAAAAAATAAAACGACATTATCCCTCTCTTCATCAACAATGAGAAAATACAAAGAGTAACATCATATAAATATTTGGGAGTCACCGTAGATGATAAGTAAATTTTGGACCATACATGCGTACATAATTGTCAAAAATATGAATAAGAGACTTCACTTCGTACGTTAACTGAATTGCTTTCATGTAGATAAGACCCTTCTGCGCATAGTATAAAGCAGTTGTTGAGAGTGTCATAACGTTTGCTATTGCTTGTTGGGGTGGAAATGTTCAAGAGAGTAGAAAGGCAATCAAACAATCAAGAGAGCTAACAAAATGATGAAAAACATTAAAAAGCCTTTCGGTGATTTTGGAATTCTTTATACTGTATACTTCCAGAAAAAAATCTTATCAGTTGTAAAAGACGCCAAGCACCCTCTGTGCAGTGAAATTAGGTACACAGGCAGATCAGGAAGACCAATTCTTTTTAGGTGCAAACACGAGCGCTTTAGGAAATCCTTCATGCCCTATGTTGTAAAACTTTTGCCATGAATGTGAAATGCCTTTCTATGTTTACTTGGGAATCTATGGTCTACATTATTTGTATGTCTAAAAATGTCGAAATCGCTCGGTAGCTAATGTATGTGACAGTGTGAAATTCAGTGATATTTGTTTACCTGTAATCGTTCTTATGTGTCTTCTGTATTTTCATGCTGTAAAATAAAAAATGAGCCTTATGAGGACAATAAAATATTATTTGAACTTGAACTTGAACTAGATAGGCCTATGGCTAGCAGTTCTATATTTAATATAGATCTAGATTTAGCCTTATGCTTACTATTTTTATCTAGAGTGGTTTAGAATCGTAAAAAAATCAGCGTAGCATTTATACTATAAGTTGTAAAGCTTTTGCGCCGCTTTTATCAAGTGAAAACAAGCAAGACAATAAAAATCTTGATGCGAACATTTTTAGTCATGTCGATATCTAACCTCTGTCTTCCCATGCTACCGTAGGCCTATCATTGTAATCGATACCAATCAAAGGACAGTACTTGAATATTGTATGCCCTACTTGTAATATACCTAAGAAATTAGTGTTGTGGGGGAAGTGGTTATTGATTTTGTACTCAAATAGAAGGCCTCTTACCTTTTGGTATAGATCACTTTTCAATTTTGTGACAAAGTTTCTGTTCGTTCTATGTACATGGACTCAGGAGAAAAGATAGATAGATAGATAGATAGATAGATAGATAGATAGATAGACAGAGAGAGAGAGGTGGAGAGGTGAGTTGAGCTAAAGAATAAGAAGACAGGTCTAGGCCTATTCCTTCATTAGCGTTGATATTTCGATGTCGATTTGGCCCTTAGACTAGAAACTAGGCGAAGCATAATAAAAATAAGGAAGCATTATGTTAAGGCTATTTATTTCGGAGATGGTGAATCCAGATTACCGCTTCAATAACACTGAAACAAAAAAGAAAAGTGATATAGATTTAATAAGATGCATTTCCATAGTATTCAAAACAAGATATAAAATAGTGGTTAAATGTGAAATACGGTACCGATACTTTTTTTTTTTACTCCAAACGAATCTGAATAATCTAATAAAAGTTAAGAATGAAACAAGAAGTATTCTATCATCACTTATTGTAATAAACGCTGTGCGTCGTGTGCGAACGATAACTCTTGTTTTCTAAACTCGTTCCCAATTATGTAGACTTTACTTTGTCAAGCATTAAAGTCAAATTTTGCGCCGAGAGATGGTTAGATCACAATAATATTTTCCAGCTTCTGTATAGCCAAATGGAACAAAAGTCATCCTCGTAGCCTGTGCTACGCTGATATGACTTCGGCAAGAAAGACTTAAGTCGCCAAAACTCCAACCTAATACTTTTTTATATCACGAATGATAAATTTGTCTGCTAATAATGTAATATCCCAACGTTCTTGTTAGGAGGCAGTTGCTTACTATATACACTGTACATGTAGTTTCAACTAGACATTATTGTGAGGTAATTTAGGTAAGAACAGTTGGACGTAAGGTGACTAAATTGAATCGGGAAGACAAGTTACAGAAAGGTAATTGAAGAGATGGCATGTTTTGTTTTCATTAGGAGTGTTAATTGATTTGCCTTTGCGACAAAAGATACATGTATTTAATTACACAAAGTCATGTATCTCACCATTCTCATTTCAAATAAAAACAGCATTCTGATGAAAGGTCTGTGAAAGGTTGATATACTAGATAACAGTAATGAAGAAGTTTACTCCACAAAATGTTAACTGGATCGTATTGCACGATTATTCTGCTCTCTCTCTCTCTCTCTCTCTCTCTCTCTCTCTCTNNTCTCTCTCTCTCGCTCGCTCGCTCTCTTTCTAGATCCTCTCTCTCCCTCTTTCTTTCTCTCTCTGTCCGTCTCTCTCTGCTTTTTTATGTTCTCTTCCCTCTCTTATTCTATATTTTTATCTCAAGCGTTCTCTCTATCTCTTCATCACACTCACAGCAATTATTCTGCATGGGAAATGTGCAAAAAAGGGCGTTTGCTTTTTGGTGAAATGAACCTGGCCAAGCTGTCGGCTGTGTGGGTGTGTATGTGTTTCAATATAGAGCTCATCCTGAGTGTTCAGTCATCAAGTGTCACTACTGCTTTGTCGCTGTTGTTTGTTTTTTCTCAATGTCAAGTGTAAAGAGAAAATTAATGTTGCCTGGGTTCGAGATAAATACAGAAATGCTCTGCATGTTTGAAGTATGTGTTGACTTGAAAACCCCAGGCATGGATCAGGAAGAGAGCCCTTTTATCTCGCTACTCGCTAGTTGTCATATTTACAGAGCATCGCTTTGAAGCAAAAGAGATACCAAGTTGTGATCGTAGTAGCAATGTAGAAAAACTTTACTTGCTTTCCCGGTATAATAATATTATCAACAAAAGCTTGACAAATATGTCGAGGAACTCACGAGCAAAAGCTATTCTTTGGTGTTTGCAAAAGATGGCGTTTGGTTTGGTTGTTTGAATTCTAACATCCCAGTCAATTTTCAGGTTATATCAGAGACGACGCTTGGGACAAGTGAAAGTGTGCAGCCACACTGTGATGTAAGGAGCGCTTGCATTCACCACACCCATTCACATTATCCTGACACCGGGCCAATCAGACACAATAGTGATAAAGGTAATCACCAGTTTTATCGTATTTTTCTTTGATTGCGAAAATATGTCAAAGATTATTCATTGTTTGAGGTTTTTTTCCTTTTAAATTACACCGTTTCCACTTCTAATTTTTTTCTGCAACAAGTCTAGCTTTCGAGCATTTTTTCCATAACATCACATAGTTCGTTTTTCATTGGATAACTTAATAGTATTCGCAGGTTAGCAGTAGCTAAAGTACATGTATTTGCTCATTATTTGGGTTAATATATTGATATAAATTGCTTGCTTCTATTGGACCGCAGTGATGAGTTTGGCGTCTCTGCACTCGCCAGGTATACTGTAGACTACAATATAACAACGCAATAAAAAAATAAACGTCTGTTTGTGTACGGTGGTAAGAGCGGTATTGATGGATGTTTCTTGCTCTGTGTAAGTTTGCAAGGGATCATACTCACAAGCTGCTAAGAAAATCACTCAAAACTGGATCTGAATAAAACCAAAAAACTGTTTTGTACGTTTAATTCACTCATTCGTTATTCGGTGTGTTTTGATGATGTCAGCGGTTAAAGAATACCGCTTCAGCTGTTTCCAGTTCGACAATGTCGCCGCCAACCAAAATTTTTACCGTCCATTCGTGCGTAATCGTGGGAGCAAGGTATCAATTAATCTTTTCATACAAAACAAGTTATTCGGCAAGGGCGCGATGTTGTTTCAAGGAAGACAAACTGATCCGTTGATGTCATTAAATTTACTCTACATACCCACAAATAGATGACAATTTTAAAAACCCTGTAGGAAACCCATTTAATTTAACATAAAGAATATTTTGACATTTCCACTGTGCACATAATAAACGGATGTATTCATCATGTAATGTAGGCCTACTGTGCTACCCACTGCGACATTTGATAGGAAAAGTTCAAAGCCATCAACGGTCGATGTGAAAGTTTCGCGGTCTTGTGTAAAAACCTGCATTCTGATCGCGTCTATAGAGCCAGATTCTAGATGTTGAGTAAACACACTGTGTATGATGACTGGTGTATTGAAAAGTTGAGTGCATGACATATTTCTGGCTACACGCAGGTTCTCCTATTGGTATAAAGGTAGAATGTGATATGATATGTTATCATTTAAATTTAGCAGAGATTCAGACTGTATGACGCTCTCTAAGTGGCAAAGAACTAAGTCTGCTCACTCTGTAGACACCAAGTCTATTTAGGCTCTTACTTAGTCCTACAGAGATCTAAGGAAATGTTCAAATTTGTACAAACCAGTGATTTAGATTTAGGTTACCCTAAGTTTGATACCAACTGAGCTGTTATCTCCATGTAAGTCGCAACGCGTGTCATCACCATTTATGGAGCTGCCTGGCTTTACCGTGCGTTGTGACATGGTTGTTTTGTCTTTGTTGAAAGCGTGGACTTTAGCTATGCCTATTAAATTCTGCGTTATAGTTATCTAGATTGTTGCATAAATAGAAGAGAACAAGCAACAACCACGGCCATAATTGGGCTACAATTATATTAAGCTAAGATTAGATTTACCGGAATGAGGCTCCGTTATCTTCCATTGGCTTTAGAATATGATAATCTTTTTAACCATCTATGTTTCTCCACCACCTCTCTCTGTCTTCTCTTTCTCTTTGTCTTTCTCCCTGTTTCCCTCTGGCTTTGTCTAATTCTCTTTTTCTCTGTGTTTCTTTCTAACTCTCTCTCTCTCTCTCTCTCTCTCTCTCTCTCTCTCTCTCTTATGCTTGCATTCATGAGTTCAGACTCCAGACTAAGTTTCACAAACCCGCAAGGGCTGATAATACTCGTGAATTTTTAAAACGTGAAAATTAGGTTATGCTGATAGCTGTCACTGAGTCACATGAGTGTTTAGGGCGATAGTGGTTGTTTTTTCTTGTTTGTTATGTGAACAGTTAGGCACCTATTTCGGCTTGACATCGCTCTATCTAGAGTTTGCAGCTCATTTTTAAATCATTTCCTTTATAAGAGTATTACAATTAGTTGTATAATTGTCTGCACTCTGGAAGATCACCGGTGTGCTCGAGTGAAAGCAAAAGACGCCAGGACACTGAATGCTAAATGTTTCAGCATGGCATTCTTGGTGCGAGCAGTATCAGACCGCTATGCCATTTTTATGAAGGTGACTGAGCAGCTATTGAGCTATTGATCCCATGTTTCTTGCAAACATTCACCTCTCTCTACACTGCTTGAGTCCACAGTCTAGATCTATGTGATTCAAGTACATCCCTATAGAAGCAGTTGTATTTAAGCCTTATAGTCAGACCACGGATTATTTCTTGATAAGGAAAGATTTTCTTTACAGGTTCAGGTATATCTGTTCACATGCATAATTTTATTGTACCATGGTTTATACATTCTACGTTGGTATAGTTATTCCAATTTTTTTAAAATTTACACATGGAGAATTTAAAAAAGAGCAGGTAAGCCATTGTAATAAAAACATAATAAAAAGTAAGCATAAAATTGTAAGCATTGAAGGTTTTTAACCTAAATCTTTTCGATCGTGCTGACTATAAGGGAATAATTAGTTAAGATGCATCTTTATATCAACTCTCTCCTAGGATGCGAAGACAAAACTGCTGATTTTTGCTTCTGCACCCGTCACTATTAATAATAGTAGGCCCTTTTATGTCCGCTGTGGATTTTGGCCTACACTCTTTAACTTACCCAGCCTATTGCATACTCGTTACCATAATGTGAACATTCTACGCTCCTCAAAACATTTTTTCTCCTTTTATTTCATTAAGCTACTTAAAGGCTTAGCCGTCTAAGGTAAGTACTCAAATAAATAGAACTAGGACATTAAGCCAGAATTTTTCTTTTTTTTTTTTTTTGGTCTTCCTCGATCTGACAAACATAGGTCTAAACATAAATGGGCATGGGTTCTTTATTTATCCTGCGCACAATGACCCCCGTTATTGTACTGGTGCTTTCCGCTCGGCCGGAGAAGGATAAAAATGTACTTTTTAGTAACACCCTCATTCACATGAATTCCCCTATTTGTGATTTTCACGGTGGACATCACATTTCGCCCTGTTGTGAAGTTTGAGAGCAGTAAAAAAAACCTAGAGAATGTTTTTGACTTTTTGACTTTCCTTGCCTCAAGCCGAACTTTGGGGAATGTATTAACCTGTTGAGAAGGTTTTTTAGAAGTCAAGCCTGACATTATAGTCCTGGTGAAGCAGGGCAATGGGATAGTTGGAGAGAGACAGAGAGAGGGAGAGAGAGAGGGGGGGGAGAGAGAGAAAGAAAGAAAGAAAGAAAGAATGAAAGCGAGAGCGAGAGAGAGAGAGTTGTGATGCTTTTTGTAATTATATGATTTGTTTCCGGATAAGAAGATGGTGTTAATAGTCGTAGTAGTGTTGTCTTGGTGACGTTGTTGTGGAGGTAATGCGAATTTGCTGCAATGTTATTATGGTATAAACAGCCGAGGAGGTACCGGCGTACCATTCGTGGAATAAAAGTAAGTCTGTGTACCTGACCCACGCTGTGTGTTTGACTGTTTGCCATTACGATGTGATTTAAGTTTCATAGGCCTATCTGTCATCCTTTCTTTCCGTTTCCCTCTCTTTCTCTCGCTCATTTTCCTTCGATCTCTTTCCATTTGTTTATCTACCTGCCTACTATGCCTGTTTTTCTATTTCTCCCAGTCTCTCTCTCTGTCTCTGTCTATTTCTCTGTCTGTCTGTCTGTCTGTCTGTCTCTTTCTCTCTCTCTCCCTCTCTATCTCTCTCTTTCTCTCTCTGTCACACAAGAATTTTCTCTCTCGCTATCTACCTGTATATCTTTCTGTCCTTTTCTTTTCTCACAAAGTTTTTCTCAGAAATGAAAAAAACTAGTTTTACCCTCCTCCCAGCTTTTACTCTCTATCTTTTTCTTTATTATGTGCTTGTCTCAAAGCGCTATGTTCAATGCCCATTTGCCACTTTATAAATGCCACTTTTACTTAGTAACCAATGCATTTTTACTGTTCTTTTCCTGTATGCCCCCTTTCTTCTTAGCTATCTCTATTTTAGGTATAATATTTTACCTTTTTGACGCCAATCTATCTTCTAATCTCTTAAACAAACACACCACAACGCAAATCAGTGATTCTATCTCCACCAGTTCGGTATCTCTTGAATTCTTCGTCTAGACTTTTCAAGTCCAAGCTACAACAAACATAAATTATTCAGGCCAGAGTGCGCGTTGTAACAGATAAGCTATAAAAAACAAATGGTTTCTTGACAAAACGAGTCTCATTCCGTTTTGTCATGTTTTGAGATTTTTATACAAAAACAACTTATTTCCATATTGCCTTTTAGCTTGACATGTTAACTAATAATAATAATAATGATAATAATGAAGAACATTTATATAGCGCTTTTACAAAAAGCTCAAAGCGCATTTAAAAACAATGACATTGACATCTTTTCAATACACATTCACAGAACAAAAAAAAGTTAGGACAGATACATTTATAATAGGTGCGTTTTTAACGCAGACTTGAACTCCTGCGAGTCCTTTATCTGTCGAATGGGCAGAGGAAGCGAGTTCCAAACGTGAGGAGCTGCATAATGAAAATGATTTTTCTCCATAAGTCTTAGTTTTCACTGTAGGTACAGCTAACGAATCTTTACTGCTACTGCGCAATGTGCTAGATGGTTTGTAAAAGAGTAAAGAGTAAAGAGCGCTTTTATATAGCGCTTATCCACTAAAGTGCTTTAAGCGCTTTACATAGGTTCCCCGACAGGCCATTCCCAACTAAAGTACCTTCTGAACTCACAGAGGAGCAGCTAGTTAAGCGCATCACTCTAGCATTCTGACAAGATCTTTCACTGCCTATAGTCAGGTACTCGTTTAACGCATGATTGAGGCGAAGAAATGTGTGTAAATAGCCTTTCTCAAGGACTAAACGTCGACCTGCCGAAAGCAGGACTCGAACCCCGGATCTCTCGGTCCGAAAGCCGAGCGTCTACCACTAGACCACGACGCATCATAGATGACAAAAACAATGGTGATTTGCTTTGTAGAACTTTGTGACAAAGTACAGCTAATGTAAATTTAATCTTAGCATCTACAGGAAGCCAATGTAGATGTACAAGAA
>BMAT01013155.1:78890-96981 GCA_019649035.1 Elysia marginata | reverse complement strand
AAAGTCAAAAACTGCATGAAGTTATCAAAGCTTTGCAAAAAGATAACTGAACTTCTTTTAATCAAGAATATATGAGTAAAAAGAGGAACAAGTCTACTTTTGAAAGGTGTTTTCTCAAATTAAACTTTCTGAAATCGGACTCATTTTGACTGGATACAAGACGAATCATAAATAACAAAAACGACAAAAGAGAAACGAATATAAGATTAATACATTTTTAAGGTAGCATATTAAAGATTTATCTTAACAAATATCAATTCCCTTTCATACAGCCTTATTGGTTTTTCTGTTTGTTTTTTTTTTTTTGCTTCACTCTCGACAACGATGAATTTATGAGATTCGATTTTTGCAGGCAATACTGCAAATAGATATGACATATTTCCACAAACAAGTGTATATTTTATTTTTTCAAATCGTATGATATATTTCCACAAACAAGTGTAAATTTATTTTCTAAATCGTATGATATATTTCCACAAGCAAGTGTAGATTTATTTTCTAAATAGTAAAACTTAATTTTTTTTAAAATCTGTGAGGTTATCTGTCACGCACACACTGAACCTTTTAAGTCTTTGTAGGGTGTTGGTTCTACCTAAATATCTTTACTTTATTTAGTTTGTATCACCCAAAAACATATTTAAATAGAGTTGGATATTGATGTACTACTCTCAATCTCAGATTAAAGAATAAAGTAAACTGCATTCAGATTTTTTTTTCTTTTTCATTTTTTGTGATGGCAATCATATGCTATTATTCATTGTTTCATATTCCCAAATTCTTACCTGTAGATTCTACAAAAAAACCTTACACATAATTTATTGACGAAAAAATCCACAGATCTGACAGACACCAAACATGAAAAAAAAAGATGAATAAGCTCCATATTTTGATTCTGAAGAGCTTAAAAAAAAACACATAACTTAATGACAATCCTGTCTCCTATTTTGACATATTTAATCTATTAAATTCTCCTCTTCCCATGCTTGTTTGATGGTCGGAAACTTTCACCCTAACTATAACATCTTCCTTGTCCTCTCAACTGTGAAGCTAGGGATCTACATTACAAGAGGGAAACATAACACAATATGCTGACATTGACGAGTATCGTTGACCTAAGCCCTGGTTCGACAAAAGCTCGGCTTGTGTCTTCTATTTGAGTTTCTGGATGCGTCTGAGCTGAATGTAGGCAAGAAGGAGGAAGCCAACAGCCATGATCGACATGGCAACCAGGTTCATCCATAGGTCCCAGGGGGTGCCATAGGGGATCTTCTGTGTCTCAAGATAATTGTTGCCACTTATGCTGGGGAAATTTGAACATAAACATCAAGCTCCAAAACACCACACACCAACAGGACAGTGACATCGACATACACTCATTCTTCAATATCAATGAGCATGTGAAAAAAAAAGTTAAAATATGGATAAGAAAACAGTTTGATTTCCTTCTTTTTTTTTGGAGGGGGGGGGGGAATATGGTTGTTTCTTCGCTTTTATGAAATTTTTAAGTTGAAAAATAAACAGGTATATGACCCTGTATGTGGGAAAATCCTGCATATGTCTTAATATTTTGAACAGCAATCTGTGGAAATTTGAAATAGTTTAAACTTTCAAAACATGCAGCATGAAGAAATTAATGTCATTAGAGCCTTTTATTTAGATTTTTGTCTTTTTTTGGTTTGAAGACTAAAAAAAACATAAATTAGAGCCCTAGAATCTAAAGCTTTCCCAGCAAAATTAGACGAGTTTTACTTAAGGATCGTAAAGCTTATAACTACTAACATAAAAGGCTAATAAAAGCAATAGATTTCAACTTATACAAACAGAAACTAAATAATTGCAATCATGTTTAAAGCAAAGAATCTACAAATGGTGACATGTTTCGTTATGAACAAAAGGGGGTGTACTGCGAATATAAAAAGCTGAATTGCAATTTTATAGAAAGTTTTAAAAACTTACCAGAAAGTTCCATTTTGGTTGCAGAAGTCATGGTCCTCCAGCTCATTGATATCCAGAGCCTGCAAAACAACAAAGAGTTGTGTCTGTTAGTTAGGGAATTCTCATGCATATAACAACAAGTGGCTTGAGACCAATTTAATTTTCCCCGTTGCTCAGGCAAGGCACAGCCAATATATCATATTGGAAGAACTAATGTTAAGCTCTAGGCCTATTATTGTAACCCCTAGTATCAATATCTTTGAGTGAGTTGATGTTGGCAGTGAACCTGTCACATTGTGAACTATTTTCAATATGCAATCTGTAAGTTGACGGAAGAATAAAAAGTTTTAGACAAAAAGGAAAAGAATTTTATAAAATTAGGGGATGGAATTGAAAGTCTGCCTTGCCTTTCAGTAAGAAATCCTACTTTTACTAAAGTATGGGCCAAGAAGCAAGATTTCATTTTGACTAAAACATGGAAGAGCTTGACTTACGCAGAGGCCGTAGCGGAAAATGCTGAGGTACTTGAGCCACTGGATAACAGGAGACAGATCCCCAACATTTATCAGAAGTCCACTGAACAACTGGGAAAACAGAACATAGAAGGAATGATATGACATGAAAAATTTGATAAATTATCATTATTTTGTGGAAAGATATTAGAACCTTTATTAACATAAAACATAGAGAAAAAGAAATTAAAAAATTTTCTTGCAATGATGTTTTCTCAATCTTTCAGACTTCCCACTTATTTGCCCTGGAGTTATATGTAACGCATGTCTATTAGACTGCAGCAACTTAGATTTCAAGCTCAGCATCAGCCACCCTCACGAACTAAGACAATCACATGGGTCAAGCCTTGGGAGGAACGGGTATTCTCCTAAACTGCGCTCAGTGATACAACAGTTTTTACATACAAGCAAGCGGTTACTGTGGCCTAATTGTTGATTCCACAGGCACAAGAACAACCAGCTTTGCTAATGCCCCTTCTGCGTATCTAATGGGCCAGTACACAGATTGTTGGCCTCAGGCTTGCACATGTAACTGGATGTAAGTTGAGTGTGGCTGAGGAATTGCAGTGGGGTGTTTTGAAGTTAACATCATTTCCTCTAGTTTCCAGACTTTACTATTATTTCTTCTAATAATTCAATTGAAAAGTTGTGTTTGTGACCACACATAGTTTTTTTTTCATCATCCTGACCCCCCTCCCCTATTTTACTGACCGCCTATGATCAACATACCAGTAATGTTTGCTCAGCAGTAAGCATCTTCATTGAGCGTTTGTTTTGGACCAGAGATCTACCTTATCCAACATTAAGAGATCAATCAGAACCTTATCCACTCAAAACTCATTAAAATGTAACAATCTGCTAAAACCTATATGCAAAACAATTGATCTAAATGCGCTCAAAGCCAAATGCTGCATGTTTAACCTTCGGCCCAATTTCTCTCTCTTTTCAGAGGGTGAGAAAAAAAACCTTCGGCCCCATTTCTCTCTTTTCAGAGGGTGAGAAAATGTTATCATTTCACTTTGGTCGCATAGAGGAGAAGATTTGTAAAACTGATTAATTGACAAGACTTAAAATTGTGACAGGTGGCTAAAATGTCAAAATTCAAATAATCACAGACAAGCCTTGATATATTGATGTGTGGTCAACACCCCCTTCACCTAGATGCATGTGTAGGGTCTTCTGGGTGGGGCTATGAAAAGTAAGTTACTTAGAAGCTGTCAAAATCTTGCAAACACAGCCTACCAAACAGCCATTCAACCAACAGGCCCTATGTACACCAGATTCTTCATCATAGACATGCAACACTGGCCACCAATTGGTCCATCCTGTATGTCCTTCACCCTTAAGGACTCTTGGGCTAGTAGTATTGGTTGTAACGCAGCAGGTGTTCATTCACCACATCACCCACTTTATAATGATTATGAACAACTGCAGATATCACATTGCAAATATCAACAGAGTCATTCATTTTCAAGGTTTCCTGCAAGCTGGACGTCAGGTACAGTGAAATCCTGATAAAGTCAACACCTCAGTACCCAAAAGATGTGCTGACTTAAAGCAAGCCTTGACTCTAACTATTATAAAAATATAAAGAAATACAAAATGGGACCTCAAAGTAAAGTTGACTTTAAGCAAAGGTTTCTTTTAAAGGTGTTGACTTTAAGTGGATTCCACTGCAATCACTTGCTGACCTGAAAACTAAGCTGCCACTCTACACCAGTATTTCCAAACACTACAATATAAAAGTCAAGTCTTGATTTTTATACTTATTGTAGCTCCATTATTGACAGAAATGTTGAGCACTTTTTTCTAGATCCTTGCGTAAGTAAAGAGGTAAACACTACTTTCATTGTAGTAAGTCATCATCTTAGGTATGATTCATTTAAACACTTGAATCGTTTTCAGAAATTTACTATTACCAATATGATACCCTAGTACATAGTTCCACCATCAACTTGATATTTCACATGCTTATCAATAATCCGACTTCCTGGTACCTGGACACTCAATCACAATTTAGCATTTACCAACTTCCAAATATAGGCCCAGTATAATCATGGCTTAAAGTTCTTGCAACTCAATAACATAAGAAAGTAGCCAACAGCTACATTAGACTTGAGTAAAACGTATCCTATTTATACCCTCACCACCATGGCTTTGCTTTATGAATGGAATTATGTTTTCTCTTTGCTCTTATTCTTTTTTTCTTTGCAATTATCATTAAAGATACATTCCTGTGCTATCAAAATATTATTATCATTGCCCTTCTCTTCTTATAAATCTTGTGTCTACTTAATTGGTTTTTTTTTTTTACAATGGTGTAAAGCCAATATAGCTCACATGTTTCCTTTATACCCTTAGGGCTGAAATGTTTACCTTTCTTAACTTGCTTATCAACACAGCTCTGCTGCAAACCTTATTCATTTTCCTCAGCATCATTCTAGTAACTCACCATCATCAGTACATAGCCCAGAGCTACACTTAGATTGGCAATAGCAAAAATCTTCACAGTGGCACTGATGGCGAAGCACATGGCTGAAGCAGACAAGGCGGTGAGAGCAAGACCCAAGAAGAAGACAAGAAAGTTCATCAGAGCTGTCCTCAGACCTGGTCAACAGAAAAAAGAAGCGGTCACTGTTAATTGCTGGTTGCTCATAACAAAATTGAATGCAGAGAATACAGCACTGAGACCAGTTTAAACCAAGTTGGATGGGCTTCAAATTTTATGGAACACAGTGGAAACCCCTCAATGAAAACATGGAAATTTGTAAAAGAAAAATAAAGGGGTCTCATGAGACCTGGTTCCCAATTAAAGATTCTAATTACTATAACCATCTGAGCAGACATCTTAAAATTTAAAAATATATTATAGAGGTTGTCTAAATTGAGGACCATTGCGTTTTGGGGTGCAATTCCATTCTCGACAGGTTGGCACTAGTCCTTGGGAAAATACTCTTTACATGCATTTATTCACCTCACTCGGGTGATAAAGATTACCCAGCTGTAAGCAGTGAAAGATCTTGTTAGTATGCTAGACTGATGCCATTTAACTGCTGCGGTTCAGAAGGTAATTTGGTTGGTAATGGCCTGTCAGACACCCATGTAAAGCATTCAAAGCATTTCCTTCTATTTCCTTTTCCTTTAGTTTTATTTTTAATTCATTTTGAAAATGATGATTTATATTTTCCTAATATAGATTTTGTACAATCCTTAACACAATTCACTCATTGTAAAAAAAGATTTCTAAAGTGAAAATGTGCCTGATTTACCCTGATTTACTGTTTCCAGACTTTGTTTGAAACCTACTCACCGATCATGAAGTACACAATGGCGGAGAAGACCAGGCATGGCAAAATTCTCATGGGTATCAAATCTAGGAAAATCTTTGACACGAAGTATGCAGAAACTCGGTAAAACCCACTCACATTCTCATGGCTGGCACAGAGAGGAAGGAAAAAAAACAAAAAACAAGACGATAAAATCAGTGTTTGAAAAGGAAGTTTAGTGTATGTGTATATTGGTTCATCACCTACTACAAAAATTTTTGCTTAATTTCCAAGAGACTGAGAAAATGAAAACTTGCTAACTAGTCAGTGAGTTCCATATGTCTGAATGACTTGTATACTTTAGTAATACAAAAGAGATATAAAAAACAAGAAGGGTTATAATTGGGTGGTACAACTTACATAAATATTGATCTTTCCTTGATGAAGAGCTCCAGAGCTGACAGGTTGCCAAAAATTTGATTCATGATGATGAAGAAGAAAGCGCCCACTCTGTTTAGAAAAAAAAAAAGAACTAACATTGCACCTTCATTAGTAATAAAGGTTAAAACAGTTTTCAAACAATGTTATAGAGGCTTAGAGAATGTTTGATATAAAGGAAATGCCTTTTTAACGGTGCACTGGGCAGATAAAAAGATGTAGTCGAGGCATTGTCTGTTATGTGCCCTACCTGTTCTGGATTCCAGTTTCAGGAGAGCTGTCAATTTGGTAGTAAACAAAGCCAACGATCATGCCAAAGAAAACTACAACCACAAACTGTAAGAGACAAAAGAAACAAACAATATTTTATTATACTCTTCATTACTTGTTCTTATTTTGAGGGCTAGGTAAGAATAAATTTGAAGAGAGTTATGAGGTTTTTTTTTACTTTTAATAACTACAGCCCAGTAAAGTAAGTATCAAAAGTATTTCACTTTACCTCACAACAAATGAAAAAGTGTTGGATGTAACAACATTTTTTTTCAATGAAATAAGAAAAAGAGGAGGTAATTTGCAAATAGGGCTAACTATTTTGAACAATGCGTTTTTCTGGGCTTTCAAACACTAAAAATTCAAAATCATTTGGACTAGTGCCATGTTATAAAAGCATCAAAAATGAAAATAAACATCAAAATGCAGTCTTGAGCTATGATGAAGGGGATATGAATTAACTTCAGCTTGAGGAGTCAATTTTTGGATTTACATCTTTGGAAAGATTTTTGACAGCTGTTTTAAGTGGTGGAAATTTTTGTAGAAAGAATGAGGATCACAGGGAACAATTTTCAAGAAAAAGATAAGGACATTTTTCTTATATTATAAGCCATAATAAGGGCCTACAGAGCACACCATCCAATCATGAAGTTGATTCTTTTTAATTCCAGCAAAGCTCTCAGTAATGTAGTTGAAGAGGAGGGTACAATACATCCAAGAGATTCAATTATGTCAAGGAATATTTACCTCAATAAAAAAAAAATGCAACGTGAACACATTTAGATCCAGAGTAATTCAATGAGAAAAGAGTGGTTTTGCAAATCCTGTGCCACAATGTATATATGAGAATGTAGCTGCATGGTGAGCAGAAAGAATCCCACAGACTTAGATGATAGCTAACAGAACATACATTGTGATGCAAAAACTCTCCAATGTCTCATGTAGGACACTGAGACGGGTCATTAACCATTCTTACCTGCATGATGGATGTCTCTGGACTTCTGATGATGTTCTTCACAACTCTCCCAGACAAAACTCTCAGCTGGGCAAAGAAAACAAAATTTGTCCTGAGATTAGTCATCTCAACAATTTTTCACTGAGCAGATCACAGTGAAGACATTACTGAGTACTTTGGTGATCTAAGAATAGCTCAAATATCTACCTGTTTGCAGTATGAATTTATTTCATCCTAAGACATTTTGGTTTAACAGAAGGTTTACAAAGGAGATATGCTAAGTTTTTGCTTACTTCCACAAAAGCCTGCATCAAAATGCCAAAACAAACTTTCAAGTTTTACATGCCCATCACGATTGAAAACATGAAAACTTTTCTATCAAGGCACACTGACTCTCCTAAATGACTGGCAGGTTAGCCTACATATTACCTTAAGTCAAATTAACAATGATGGAACTCACATGACTTAAAGTATTAAATATCTTTGTTTAAAACACACAGAATAGAAGCTTGTAAAACAAATATATAGAGAATAAAAACTGTTCAGCATTCGTTGTCACGTTTTTTTTTTTATTTCTAGAAGCAGAGACAAAAATTCAATTAACTTAATAATGCCTTGGTTGGGCCTTTTCACTGTTTTTGAACGTTTTCTAGTCATTCTCAAGAAGCAGCAAGTTGCCAATGTTGCCCTTTAAGATGTTGATAATTTCATCAACGCCCTCATTTTATTCTTGATTTCAAAGGGAAAAACAGTTTGAAGATTTTCATCTAAAAATCTGAATAAGACAAGTTCAGTACAGACCGAAGTTTCGATAAATGTAAAGAAAAACTGATAGGACATAGAAAAAATTAAGGATGATTGTTGCGGCTTGCTATGAGAAATAATGCCACATGTAACAATCTGGTTCCATACCTGAGTACAAAAGGAGGTTTGATAGCCGATTTTCCTTTTTTCAATAACACCTCTCTCCAGTTCATGCATGTAAGACTCATAGATTCCTTCCAGCTCATCCATCACTCTACACGATAGGGCATGGAGGTATTGAACATTTTAAGAGTTGGGTTACACACTTGAAATTACCAAGTAAAAAAAAATGCATATATAAAATTATAGTTAAAGAAACAGAAAACAGACCCTAAAGCAATCAACATTGGCCTCTAGATGTAGATTTTAATACAGACTTTTCATTTTGTAATTTTTTATTCATGACAAAACACAACAATTAAATATATTTCAAGAATTCTATAATGGTGAACAGTTTAGTTTATAACCTGTCTACCGCTGAAGAGCAGTGCACCCGACCCATATTGAAAGTAAAAAGCCTATTGTTTTCAGAAATTGGCCAAAATGTATAAAATAGAGCTGCAGGTACATAATGACTCCCTGGTCTATTAATGGATCATAATTTTCATGCCATTTGGCTATCCCGTTTCTACATCTCGAGATTAAGACAACACATTAAAAGCAGTTTATATTTATTTTGTTTTTGTTTTTGCTGCACGCGATCTTGGTTTATAATGCCATGGGGATTGTCGTTCCAAAGATCTTGGCCCTATTATGTCCAGCTGAAAATCTAAAAAAGGTAAATTTGGTTTAAAGGCCGAGTTGAAAATAATACTTACAATACTCTTTAATAGAGCTTATTCTGTTTATTTGCCGCGATAATATTTTAAAAAATTGCCTCCAGATGAAAACTATCAAAATCATGTCGGATCTAAAAAGCTACATATCATCTTAAAATACTCTGTAGAGCTGCAGATCTAGCTCAGAATCCAGTTAACTTGCAAAGACAAAGATTTTTGCTTAGTTCTAATTCAGATATATATGTATTGATGTGTTTTCCCTACAGTCACAGAACCCGGTTCAGCTGTTCTGGGTCTAGGTCTATAACCTTGCAGTTAGACTAGATCTATATTAGAAGAAAAAAAAGAGAGGGAGGGAGAGGGATAAAAGGGTGGTTGGGTTTTATAAGGGATTATAAGAGATAGAGAAATGCAAATTGAGAGAGCCTAAGGAATAAGCACAGGCTCTAGACATTAAAGAGGGGAGGAGGGATGCACAGGACAAAAACCTTAGACCTAGAAAATAGACCTACAGAAAGAAAAAGACAGTATAACTGGGACAAAAAAAAGAAGGCAGTGTTGTGTTTTGTTCGACTAGGCCGAGTATTCCACATCTAGCAATAAAAAAAAGATGACAAGAAAAAAATCTACTTTCAAATGGCTTTTTCCACCCAATGAACACTCCTTCAAATGTATAACTGAGACTGATATGACACATGGCTGTTTTCTCTGCTTCCAGTGACAGATATGTTACTTTGTGTGTACTTACATTTTGCTTGTTTGTGATTCCTTGTAACAGTTGGCCAAGTGCTCACTGTGAGCTGGAGAAAAAACACAAAAACAAATTCAAAATACCACATCGGCTGGAGATAATATGTTTATGTTGTGAATGTAGCTGCAGGTGTGACATGTCATTAGTTGTAGAAACAGAGTTCATTTTATCATTTGATTAACAGGTGCAGAACTTTAATGGGAATAAAGAGCTAAATCTAAGGATGTAAATGACCAATTTTTAAAAATCTGAATATAGCACAAGATGCTTGATCACATTCAGGATTGTAATGCCTTAAGAAATACATTTTGTAAGGGCAATCGTCTAATTAGCCTAGGGAGCCAGTTATGGCCCGTTATGTTCATCACCATTTAGTATTAATCAAAATTTAATAGGTGAAAAAAAAACCAACTTGAGCTCAAATCTCAAATTTCAACAAAAAAAAAAAAACAAACAAAAAAACAACTGTAATCAGCTTAAATCTGAAAGATTTAAATCCCTGAAAATCTTAATCCGATAGTTCAGAAGATTTGCATCCGTGAGAATCCTATTCTGATTGTGAATCTGTCAACAGAGCACAATATGCATATTCATGATTATAAATTTTGCTGCGTTGTCTGAATTCTGGAAAAGCACCGAAATTCATATTAACTTTGCTGAATTGCCTTTTATCTCAAACTCATGCACCCCTGTTTTTAATAAAGAAGCAAAATTTAAAGTCAATCCATAGCAATTTTACTGCCTGACATCTGTTTCCATCTTGCAAATAGCCAAGAGCTGTCAAAAATTAGTTTTTAAATTTAAATTAAACAGTCATTTTTACAATCAACAGCCTGAAATAAGAGAGCAGGCTTACCAATTTCTCCATCATCTAAGCTGGAAGTTTCTGCCTCTGGAGGAAAAAAAATATTACAAATGTCAGTCCTTAAAAAGTTCAGGTTAAATTGTTTGCACCAATTCTAGGAAGAAGATCAATGGTTTTGACACAGTTTATGCCCTTGGAGCTCTTCCAATACCAAGGGTACTGAGTGAGACCTTTTTTCAATACATATTTGATAAAAAAGCAAACACACTAGGTCACTAATTTGAATTTTTTTTTGGGAAGAGAGAGGAGGGGGATGTACATCTTAGTCCATAGAAGATGCTATAACTATCTTGAGAGACAGAGAAGCAGCACAACAATGAGAAAGGAGGATAAAGAACCAAGAGAGAGATAGAGAGGGAGAAATAGAAAAAGATTACAAACATACACAAAGGCACCAATCTATGCTAAGTACAAGAGGATAATGCTCACTGATGGTAACTTCAGGGACGTCCAGGTTTGGTTCCTTTGATGTGTTAGTGACAGCGTTGACAGCTGTAGAGTCTCCATTGATCACATCCAGAAAAAAATCTGGTGGGTTGTTGTGTTCTTCACACTCGTAACCTGTGGGTAATAGACATGCTAGCTACAACAAATGTATAACGGTAGATTCTGAAAGATCTAGCTTTTTTTAATCAATAGTCAAATACAGTTGAGTCCATACAATTCCAACCTGGGCTCAATTTGAACTTGGGAGTCATCTAAAAAGTTTTGCCTCCAAGTTCATTTATTAATGATGTTACATACACAAGTTATAAACCAAATGAAAGCTAAGGATGTCTACTACATGGCTGTGTCTTTACTTTTAAAAATAAAGTCCCTTTCTTTCTTTGTGCAGATCCATCAATTTCAAATAGCTTGTCACATGCTGCCAGCAAAAATTCATGTGTTTTTCCTATAAACCAGCGATACACATCCTTTTGGACTTTATCGCCATAAGTATAGCGTTTTCCTTTAGAGGTCTTCCTTGAACATAGAGAAAAGATAAATCATATGGAGCAAGGTCTGGACTCTATGATGGGTAATGTAAGGTCTCTTAAAAATTTGAGATTGTTCATAAGGTCTTGAGTTTGTTGATTCATTGTGCATTTTTGGGGGGCTTAACTTGTGGACGCCATGCTTTAAGTTTGATCAGGGTCTCAATACATTGTTCAGAGTTGATAGTGGTACCCTTTTCCAGAAATTCAATACCAATGAGACCTAAAACGAAGTCCCAGGCACTGTCTTTGCAGATGAAATAACTTCAACTTCTTGGGGCCAGTTGAGCCTGCATACCTGCATTCTTTTGTTGGTCTTCCATAGTCTAGGTCATAATGGTGTATATAAATTTCGTCTCCTGCGTAAAAGAGTATCAGTGGGTACAACTCTCTCGTATTAAGGGACTCAAGAGCAGCTCTTTGCTTTAAGCCCACATTCACAGTACTCTAGTTTCTATGCTGTAACTAAATATATCATAATGGTGTCACACCTTAGGATAATTGTTTTTTGTTTTTTTTTACTTTAGGGGTGGGGGGGGTTAAGAATTTACATATGAAACTATTTTTGTGTTCAAAGTTCATGAATATATCTTGAATAGTTCAGAAGTTATTGGAGAGGAGGCAAAACTATTTGAATGACCTTATATATTTTGAAAATTGATTATTGGCCCTATTTTATGATATATACAATGATAAGTCCATTTTTAGATAGTTCAAATTCAAATTTTGTTTCCAAGAGTTAAAATAATTTGAACTAGACTGTATTGGTTAAGATTTTTAATGTGGCTAATCACAGTATGTTGATTTTAGAGTGCAATATTAGGAAAATAACCTCTTTTTTTATAAGCTGCCACACTCACAAACTGATGATGATATGTTTATCTGATAATGATTGTACATATATGTTGGTTTCAACTTGAAAGTTAAACTCAAAATTTTGGTAAAAATATGAAGTTTGAGTTGTGCCGTATTGTTTGTTACTCCAAAAGGTGTGTGCACGTTTGTATTTTGCCCCTATCCCTGTTTACCTATCAAACTGAAGTGATCCAAGGCTTTGGAAGACGGTCCATGGTAGACAACATGTCCATGTGAGAGAAGCATGAGAGAATCAAACAGACGGAAGATGGAGTAGCGTGGCTGATGAATGGAAAATATGATGTTCCTTCCTTTCTCCGACATACTGTTACAAAAAAGCAGAGAACAAAAATGCTTTTCTAATTATCATTTTACATCCAAAACAAGGGTGTTTAATTATGGCTGGTCAATCATGAATGTCTTGAAATTTAATTTAAAAATTTGTTGGCTCAGTAGTCTGTGTGCCAGCCTTATCTACTCTTTCTTCAGTCCACCCACCTACACAATGGGTTCTAGGCTGAAGGCAGTGCTTGAAATTTGTTGAATGCTTGTATTAATGCCTCTAACAGGCAGACATACTAAAACACTCTGAAATATAGAGTGTATTGGCGTGCTGGGGTAAGATGTAAAGTCTTGCGACTGCATTTTAGACTATGACTATTTTTTTCACCATGATGCTGCCTTTTCAACTGAGTTTTGATTAGTTCTCAGGGATGCAAGTGTCTTATGCACAAAAAGCAGGAAGTTTGCACCAGTTCTACCTAGCCCTGACAACCAACAGCGTCCATTATAGAACCGTTGATATATATCAATTAATAATGATATATGAAACTCTGCACTTAGGCCTACAAAGCTGTACAACCCAAAAGACATGTTTGATTTTCTTTAAATCTTAAGGTTAGAGGATTTTCTTTAACATTTAAGTCTTAATCTTTTTCAAATTTTCCTGCTTTTTGGCGAAAGAAAACTGCTAAAAAATCGGAATTCCTATAAAAATCGGAAAACTTGCATCCCTGAGTTCTGTACATAATAAGGTTAACACCAAAAAAAAATGAAAAATTGAATTGAAAATCTTGTTGCAAAGATTTATGAGAAAATCAAAAGATTTATGAGAAAATCAAAAGATGCAAATACTTGAAATGATTGAAAGCAAATATTGTAAATTTGTATATACAAGAAATAATATATCTTTGTTCTGATTAGATTTAAACCTTGGAAACATGAATAGCACTACTTACAATAGATTGTATAAACCACAAAATAATAGATCTGTTGCATTTTGTCTGACAGAGTTTGCTAGTGTTCATGACTTGAAAAAACTCTCAATGGAAGTTCCCTCCTTACTACTTCACAGATGCAGCTTTTACTACAGAAAAAGCTGAGCACACAGGACTTTTCCATAGACTGAGAGTTTTTCTACAGACTTCAGATCATCTGCATAATTTTTTACTAGAAACAGAAGAACAAAAAAAAACCAGAAAGAACTGAAGACTTTTGGTCTCATCAGGTATTGTGGTTTTTTTCATAAAAAGAACTATTGCCGTAGGTAAAATAAAGAAGAGCAAATTTCTTTTATGCCTAAAAAAAGGAGCCTCTTCATGTTCAGTATCCTGAGAGGTTACTGCAAGTAGGTGTTGAACCAGTTCTTGATTTAGAAATCCCAAATTTATGTCCATTTAAGAAAAAAGAAAAACTTAACCAGCTTAAATCTGAAAGATTTTTGTTTCTGTAAGAAAGCGAACGAATAAGTGGATTTCACATTGAAAAGAAGGAGAGCAATGATAATTAAATTTCACACTTTTAAGCTCCCTCACCGTTTCAAGAGGAGCATGACAGCGTTAGCAGTGCTGGCGTCAAGTCCTGTGGTCGGCTCGTCAAGAAACAGGACAGGAGGGGAGATAATAAGTTCCATCCCAATGTTGCAGCGTTTTCTCTCGCCACCAGACACTCCTCTGATGAACTCTGTGCCAACCTGAGGGAACATAAGTTACTGTACATAAGTTATTGGTTAATGTAACTTTTACAATTTAAAGCTTATCTCCGGAGAGATAGCAAAAATGCGTTCCACCCCAATGTTGCAGCATTTCCTTTCACCACCAGACACTTCTCTGATGAACTCTGTACCAACCTAAGGGATCAATCGGTACCGTACAGACGTTAGTGGTTGACAAAGTCTTTACAATTTAAGATAGTAATAGCCAAGACCCAAAAAGACTAAAAAAGGCAAAAGCCCTATCTAGGAGGTATGAGGGTCGTCTATATGCTGAAAATTCCTAGCGATGACAAGTAAAGCTTTTTTCAGGAAAGACTAGATGAAGGATGAAAAACATATAGTGCAGTGTTACCTTATAATGTTCAAGATATAATTTTTGTTTTCGCTGTGCGGGAGAAACTCCTTCAAAATAATGAGACAAAATAAATAACAGCATGCTGCCGCACAAATATCAGGTTACAACTTGTCACCTGCACTAATGAAAACTGACGGCCAGGCCAGCAACTTAGTAATTTCTAACTTGATGGCAGTGCGAGGATAAGAATGCAGCGTCACTGAGGTGTGTCGCCGAGGCCTGGCTCAGAAACCAAGCTGGCAAGTGTTAAAAGCTGTGCAAGGAGCAGTCTGGCAAAAATGTAACCTAAAAGTTTTTTTTAAAACCAAGTTAAGTTATTCAAAATGTTTACACATGACAAATGTTTCACTGAGGGGTTGACATGTCTCGCCTGGCAATTTCCATCTCAAGCATTTCTCCCAAACTTTTTTCTTCCATCTTACTTCTATCATATTTGAATTTCATAACCTGATTGGTTGATGATGGAAATGAAAAGTTAATGTGGTAACTGAAGACATTTGAATGTTACTTTATTTACATGCAGTAAATTCAATATTCGAATTCAGGTTATCCATGTCCTGTTTATGACTTATGTTCTGATTTATCCAAAGCAAAGTTTCCTCTAGGATTGATGAAGCTCATCTCATCTTCTCTATATTATGCCTGTTGTATATTTCCTTTGTAAACTTTTCTGTACCTTCCCCCCTTACAAACCTTTGAATCAGCCACTTCAGTGAGACCGAGTTCATAAATGACCTGATTGATGCGTTCATTGCGCTGCTCGGGTGTGATAGAAGGTGGCAGGCGAAGGCGGGCAGAAAACTCAAAATTTTCACGGACAGTCAGGGTCCCCATGACAACGTCATCCTGAGACAAAATAAAAAACTGTAAGTGTCTGTGTGCAACCAAACTAGCGACTCGGGTTAAACTGACTCTGCTGAAACTTTTTTCCTGACGAAATCATATAGGCTGAAAAGCTTGATCAATACTCATAGAAGCAAAAATATACAAGCACGTTGAAAAGAAAGAAAGAGGTCATCAAATGTTTAAATTCTTAATCCCTTTCGTCTTTTGACTTTAATAAGTTGAGTGTAAATTTTCTTTCTGCATGCTATATAGAAACAAAAAAAAACAACTGACAAACTGCCCAAAAAAGAATATTTTCACCGTGTTAGTATAATGGTCTACCTCAAAATCAGCAGTTTTGACCAAAGAAACAAATGGCTGCCTTTTTGTATATAAACCAGATTTTCAAAATATTTTTCATACTTAAATTTTAATCCCGATGATTTTCACAATTTTAGTAAAAAAAAGATAAGATGATTAACAAAGATAATTATGGTGCCCCTCCGACTAATTTTTAATAACTGAACTCTTTTTTAATAACTGAAAATACATGCTTTACATTCTCACATACATAAACATGTATACAAAAAACAATCCAAAGGTACCAATACATTTAAATTTAAAACAAAATACATGTATCAGAACCAAAATGCTTGAAAAAAGAAGGAAAACAACTGAAAACTGGCATCCCTTTTGCCAACCACATGGGCGGCCTATAATTTAAACCTCATCCTTTGACTCACCTGCACAACATATCCCACCATGCACTTGAAGTTTTCCGGCACAGGCATCCCTCCCAGCAGCAGAGTTCCGGTCAGTCCAGCTGGGTCCTTACGTCCAGCCAACACATCAAGAAGACTGGACACAACAACCAGAACAGAAGCAATCACAGTCATTATGTTAAGTAAAGTAAAGAGAGTTTCTATAAAGCACCTAATCCACTAACTTTTGCTCTGAGCCCTATTCATGGGTTCCCCAACAGGCCATTACCAATCAAATTACCTTCTGAACACAAAGAAAAGCAGCAGCTCTTGAAGATTTTCACTGTCCATAGCCAGGTACTCATTTAACGACTGAGTGCATCAAAGAAATGTGTGTTAATGAACTCTCTCAAGAGCTTAACGCCCACCTGCCACAGGGACTTGAAAACCATACCTCATGGATAAAAAGTCAAGTATCAAGGTAGTAACACAATTAATCAAAGGTGCAACTGACAAAACTTGGTGTATCTTTTAACAATAAATGAACTTTATGAAGATTGAAAAACCCTTATAATAAACATATCCTAGCTTTGAGTAGTTTTCAAAAACTGTTTAAACGGCTTAGGACATGTAAAATATGTTTAATTTATTTGAACACACTAGTCAATTTTATAACAGAGCTGTTAATATGGTGAATTAACTAGATTTTGACAATCCCTTGTGACAAGAAATCTTTTTGTTTTGTTTAAAAATTAAACTGAGTGACACAAAACCCCTCAAATTTTTGTTACTTAAAAAAAAAAAGAAAACCAAATCACAGTATGCAAACAATATTCTTTGTGCCTGCTTAAGTCACAAGAAATTGTCTCAGCACTAAACTAAGAAAATTTTAAAAATTGCCAAGAACAGAAGCATTTCCCCTTTTTCTCAGCTTGCTGTAAGAGAGAGTTCAATCTTGAATAAGATTCCAGAAACTCCTAATTCTTCTTCTGCTGCTGCTTCTACCATTACTACTACTACATGGATCTAAAACTTACGAGGATTTGCCACTGCCTGTAGGACCCAGTATAGCATTCATCCCAGGCTTGAACAGTCCACTGAAATTGAGGAAATCCAAAGTCACCATAAAATATTAGGCCTGATATATGAACAAAATGGTTCGAAAACCAACAAGGCTAAGTCAATTAATCAAAAGCAATAAATTAAAGACTCGCAACTTAAATACAACTAAATGACAACTTAAAACACTTTGTGTTTCGTTACATTTGCTGTGCCATGTTTTAACCAAAAGCAGCCTAAGATAACAGTGGGAAAAGTGAAATACTGAGTACACCATTACTGCTCCTGATCTTAACCTTGAACTATAAATATGGCCCATAAATTTTTTAAATCCTACTATGCTCTCACTCCTGAGATTTATATTCTACAATTGATTACTAAAATAGTTTTGTATTATAAAGATCAATAAGCCTGGCTCTTCTTTACAAAAAAAAAATTATTAGCAGAAGCACATTGCTAAAACTCCATGCAAATGAAATATTGTATAATGCATCCACACAAAATAATTGCAGTTTAAAAAGTAGCTTTCTGAGATGTTTTTTCTTAAATAATCCCCATATTGGACTCATGGCACAGTTGAAAGGTAAGTTTCAACTTCATTTGTCTATAGTTTTTACTCCAATAAGAGAATTTTGTTTTTCTGCTTTATTCAATTGCCTGTTTAAACCTAGAAGCTCCATCAGCTGATCATATTGGACCTATAGATGGGAGGTTTTAGAACTAACATTTAGGGAAATTATAACACAAAAAATTT
>BMAT01013151.1:662861-675210 GCA_019649035.1 Elysia marginata | reverse complement strand
TCTTCTTCTTCTTCTTCTTCTTCTTCTTCTTCTTCTTTTTTTTCTTTCCCTCCTCTGCCTCCTCTTCTTTTTCAATGACATTTTTTGACATCTGGGTCTTTGTAAGTATGCTAAGTGCTCTTTAAAAAACTGTTGAGATTTGTTTGTTTCAGCCTGAATGTGAGTGTGAAATTCATGGGGTGAATAGTACAGTAGAACCCCTCAATTAAGACCCCCTCAATAAAGATCACTCCTCTTATGTGACTTTAAATTTACATAGGTATACTGACTAAGATCCCCTGAACAAAGACCCCCTTCCTCTTGTAAGACCTGTTTTTACCAAATATTTTCAAGGTCTTACTTCATGGGTTCCACTGCATTGATTTCTTACAATATTTATATATCTTCAACAAAAATCATTTTAAAAAATGTCACCCTCGTAGCAAATTTTTTTTTTAATCGAAATTTTGAATTTTTTTTTGCCCGCTTCCCAACTCTTGCTTACCGTACTGTTTTCTAAATTGCTTTTCATCTTAAATAAGCAATGAGATTTCCAGGTTCGTTTGGACCGATCGTTGCAGCAAGTTTTTGGGCTCAAGCGGCCTAAGTCATAATTATTCTATTCTTTGGTAAAAACGCTTTCCTTTTACCCACTGAGTTATGAAAGTTTGGTATCTTTTATCAGTAAATTATAACGAAATTTAAGCAGTTCCAAAGTTTTGACTTTCAAATGCATAATTAGGTCGACAACATATTTTGGTGAACTGGGACGGTGCGCTACGATGCGAACTCTTCCATTCTTCCACGTGCAGTTATTGGACAAAAGAAAGACAAAAATCTTTGTTTCCAATATCAAGCTTCAAAATTTACTGGCCGATTTTGATTGCTGATTTTTTTAATGAGTAGGCACTATGAGTTTGTACATGAACTGGTATTTTGCCTTCAGTGAGTGTTTAATTTGACATCTTTTTTATATTTGCATGTTTTCAATATATTCAGACTTTTTTGTAACTGACCTGCGTTACAACACGGTTTGCCCCTACTTGTTTTCTGTCGTGCACCTGCATTTACAGCTTAAAGTGAATTCACAATAAGATAAACAGTAACACCAAAAATTTAAAATCCCGGTGTACACGTCACAAACATAGCAAACTTCGGCTCTACAGCGGGGTCAGTGTTTGGACAATGAGGTATCAAGCGCTTCGGCGCGCGTTTTCCGCAGGTTTCAAATGCCCACAGGTTTTCAGGTTGTTTGGGTGACGTTGAACACTTGATGTAAGGGCTTGGCTCGTGAAAAAGTGGCGTCATGATAGAAGGCATTGATGGGCGATCTACGCAGGCTGGGTACATGTAGTTGAGGTCGTAAGACAGATCTCGCACGATCGTCGGGCACCTGGAGAATCGATAAGATATCAGTGAGGGATCCTTCACACAAAGTGGGCATACGAATTACCTACAAGTTTAATGTTTTCACTTACCTAAAAAATTTTGTAACCGATTGCAATAATAAAAATGCAAAAAAAAAAAATAAAATTACCTACAGATATTTGTTGGATTGTTTTTGTGGCCTGTTAATGTTGTTATTGTCGTTGTATTGTTATTAGGAGTACTATTGAAAAAGCCTGCACACAAGGTATAATACAACTACTGTACTGTTGCAAATGTGAAATAAGGAGTACCAGATCTAGAATTTTCATTATGGTTTTTGTTCAGCTATACATAGGTCTATTAAAAACATTGAAAAACTAATATTACAACCTTTTAAAGAATATGCTTATTCCTTTCCTCATCCCCTGATTTTGTTTCAAATTATTTAGTCAAAATAATGATGAAATATCTCCATAAAATCATAGACTTCTAAGGTTCTTTTCAGTTCTTTTGGAGCTGGCAGTCCAATCAACCGTTTCATATTATAGGAGATCATTTTAAGAATCCAAAGTTTTAGGCCTGCAGTTATGTTCGGAAGTGGCTAATAAACACTCTAAAACAAAAGATAACTTTAAAACCCTTAGCATAGAACACATTTTCTAGACCTATCGTTTGCTTCTTTTTTTTTTTTTTATAAAAATGTGTATGAATCGGCAGGCGGGCCATCTTGTTGAGGGCAGTCTTGCAGATATCTCCAGTCATATATAGGACGGCAATTGTAAAGATGTGCATTAGCAGGCGTTGTATGAAGATGATGTTGGTTTTTCGTTGTCTTTGATGATGGAATATGTGGAGCTGGTACAGTCCCTGGATGTGATATTGGTCTTTGTTGGGCGCTCCAGGGAGTAGGGTTACGATGACCTTCAACGGGTTGTCCAATGTTATTACTAAATTGCCGAGGTTGAGGCTGCTTGTTAGCGTTGCCTAAATGTGAGACTGCAGAGGAAGCACGCGCGTGGCCTGGCAGTGGCCAACAGGGTGAGTAACTGTAGACCGAGCCTATCAGATTCTGACAGTCTGCATCATAAGCGACTTGCTGCTGATAAATATTCTCGGTTGCGAGTCCCTTTTGGAGGTTATAAAAATTCATAGGGGGGTTTCCGGAGCTTCCAACCCTGGAGAAAAAAAAACAGAGGAGTAACAGAGAAAGAGAGTTTGTGGCTTTGCTTCCTTTCGAAATTAAAAGTTTATTTCAAATAAACAATTTATTTATGCAAAATTCTATCTTTCTTAAAAGCTCTGGTACCCCTGTAGCCCTTTTTATGACTCAATCATTGTGTACATTTTTAAATTTCGCATATTCTCTGCATCCATATTTAAAAGCAACATCATAGGTACAAAGTATACAGCAGGTCCTAACTATAGGCCCTAGAGAAATGTAAAATCCAAGAATATTATTTATCTGACAATAGACTCTCATTTCATTTATTTGCTTAGCCTACTTCTTCACACAGATAAACCATGCTTACGAGATTTAAGGATTTTGCGTAGCCTAAATAAAATACGGCCCTTAAATTAAAAGATTTCTGTGACACTTAGTTCTCTATATTTGAAAGTTAAAAAATAGCTAATTCTAAAATGATAAAAAAAATAAGCAAAGCCAGGTCTATCTCTCTGTTCCTCTGTCTTTTTTTTGTCCACATGCAATAAAGTATCAGGGATATCTTAATCTTTCAAAATCTCAAGTTTGTTTTCCTTTTGTCGAAATCAGAACAAGGAAAGGAATCTCTCAAAGAGTATTACCGTGAGGGCAGATTTGTTACAGAAAGTTCAATGGTTGTCAGAAAAATCTATTATCGAGAATGATGATTGTGTGGCTTTATAAGAGATAGTTCTTCGGCATTTCACCACCAGTATCTGAAGCATCCTGCATGAATGCCAGCATGTCTTGAAAGTCTCAACTCGGTGGGTGTCTCTTCAACTCACTCATCAACAAAAAGAACAAATCGTTTAATTTTACACGTCTACTCTTCAACGGTTTGACGAAGATCGATCAAGAAATTAAGACAATACAGTAACAAGAGAAAATGCGTGGATTGATAAATGTATAATCCGAAAACAAAGCTCGAATCTATAGTATGCTCGTGCCGTTCTTGGTTCAGACTGCGCCGCTGAATCCTGATGTTCAAGCGATCCCGCAGCGTCGGGAAGAAAATGGTGACCAATTTTCTTTCACTTCTGTCAAATCGCCACAATACCAGATGCAGTAGCCTCAAATCGATATATTAAATTCTATGCGCTAAGAGCCCGCTCTGGAGGACAAAATCCATATCAGAGGAAACCCAAGATGGCTGGTGGGCTAACGGGGATCGTCAGCTAATCGTTTGCTGTAAAACCCACGCTATCTATGGGTGTTATTGTTTCATACCTTATCGTCTTCCGCGCACAAGGTCTCTATTATCGAATGCGTACCATCAATTGGAAAAAGTGGTGTACGACAGTAGGCAGAAGAGGCTTCATAAAACGCTATAGCAATGCTATTGCTCCCAAAACTATTCGAACAGTGCAAACGACGTTCGAATTCTAGTTCATACTCCATAATTATTCTCCTAACTTGGCACCCTTTGACTCCTTTTTGTAAAGTTGGGCGCTCTTGATGGTGTAGTAACGTAAAAGCATTCATTTGGGGTTGAAATTCTAGCCATACCGCCAGAAGCGTGACAAAACTGTTTTAATTCTTGGTTTAAAAGGATAAAGCTGCGTATACCATTTGCAGGAGAGTACTTTGAGAAACTGAACTTTTTCTGGTAATATGATATTACTTCTAAAAAAATCTTTTGTTCTGGCAACATCTCGAAAATTGTTGGAATAAAAAAATCACATATAAATTGTTAAGTTTGAGGCTTTGCTTTCTTTTACCTATCCATTTTATACATCTGTGAATTTATGGCCGTAAGGGCAATGTATATATATATATTTGGTCCTGTACAACTTTTGGTAGAATGAGACGTGGACACGGCCTCTGCGCAATCAGTAATGAATGATTTCGCACCTTAAACCTTTTAATCTTAACTTTCGGTAGAGTGAGATCCAATGAAATTCGCACCTCTTTCGGGAAAGTGTGAATCTTAATTATAAAACTTGCACTGTCTTGTTTTGGTACAGTAGAAGGTGATCTAAACAATAAAACTCGCGCTTGTTTTAGTACGGTAGAGTGTGATCTAAACAATAAAACTCCCTTCCTTTTCGATAAACATTGATCTGTCTATAAAATCCGCACCTGTGTCTGTATAATGCGGTATTTCTAGAGAATAAAACTCTCACCTGTTTGAGCACGGGCATGGCTGCTCCACAGCCGCACTTTGCCAAGGTCGAGTCTGGCACGGATTCCTGCTGCTCCCTTCCCTTGCCTTGTAAAAGGCGAATCTGTCACTGATGGGCATTGTGCTAATGCCAGCCGGAACTGCATCCGCTGCATTCTTCCTTTATGATAGGGAAAGTGGAGGAAATGCTCAGAGAATGGCACATGGGTATAAACAAAGTATAAATAGAACAAAATGATACGATTACATACCCAACTGCAGAAGAGGAAAAAAGTCGGCATTAGCACTAAAAATCATTTGAAATAAAATATCCTGAGCTGTTTCCACTACAAAATTTGAAAAAAATAAGATTTGTGAATTTGCACCTGGCAGCCCTTTTTACATTTTAAAGTCCAATCATATAACCTCGCATATTTTTGGGATTAATAATTTTATTTTCTTTTAAAGTTGTATATTGAAAAATTTAACTCCTAAAGCTTGGGTCAGCACATAAAGCAAATTGCCTAATATAGGTCTATTAATTGATTTGAAAAATGATCCACGAAAGTAGAGACTAATAATGGCGTATATTTATGACGAGGGGGGGGGGGCACATATACAATGGGACTTGCCATTATTGTATGCACCAAAAAATGCCGCATTTTCTTGAAGAATAAATACAGTTTCGCTTTTCTATAGGCAAGGTTATTCAGTTCAAATTTCATACACATCGAGAAAAATAGAAGGTGAGAGAACACACATAATTGATTATCGTTTCGCCCTCTCCCCAACTTCGTTTCTTAAATACTGATTTAAACATAAAAACAAGCACTATAAACCTCCAGACATTCATCAGCCTGTCTTAGAAACATCCTGAATATGAGGTGGCCAGAAGTCGTCTCCAGCAAAGAGTTATGAAACAAGACGCAACATTAAAAAAATAATGCCAATCGTGTAGAGGTCAGAAAACGGAAATCCATGGGCATGATCGGCCACACTTTCAGCGAGCCTGTTTCCAACGCCACCAGACAATCTTTGGACTGGCATCCACAGGAAAGGAGGAAAGTACCTTTAAGCCTACTTCGTCACAAGGAATGCTGAAGAAACTACTTGTGCAAAGGACCTTAAGCAGCACAAGCTATTAAATCATGTCCAACATGACATCCCATCAGTATCCAAGTCAGCTTAAGACAATATATCAATTGGGTGCTAAATTTAGGGATTACATCAACCTCAACTCACTTTGCATTAAAGTTCTCTGGAGGACAAATAAGTTCCGCCTCGTAGGGCTGCTCACAAGGGTGTGGTGGGTGGCAAGGAACCACTCGATGAAAACGATACATTTCATCCACTGTGGACTTTATACCCGCTGGTGGCAGCAAATGGGCTATTTCACTTCCAGGCGAATGCGATCCTTCTAAGAGAGCCATGACTACACCGGTTTGTTTTATATTAATTTTGTTTCAGTCGTTGATAGCGACTGGGATGCCTTAGTTGTTCTACACTGTCTTTAAATTAGTTTCCTTTCACCTGTCGGTTTTTTTTTTTTTGCTTCTTTTTGCAGAGATGATTTGTGGTTCTTGAGATTATGTTTTCGCAACAGGTGGTTTTTCTCGGGTTGGTGCTGATGTCAAGGTTTCAATCAATCTATAATGAAAAAATGACAAATATCAATCAAGTTAAGATATAAATTATAATAAACTAATCAATTTCAAAGTTTTAATGACATAATAATTAATATGTAATAAATAAATTATGTGACGCCGTAACTGCGGTAAACTCTTTCACCTATTAGTTATTATGAAACTCTAAATAGATCTCGCAGCAGAATGAGTTTTGTTTGCAGATAACTAGGTAAAACTTTCTCCTATTCTATCTTCCCTCCATAATTATCTGTTCCTATTACATTACAGTATGTAACGTTTACTGTCTCTTAGTGTGTAGGCTTACCTATTGATCGGTCTGTCTGTCTCTCTATCTATCTATCTATCTATCTAACTATCTATCTATCTATCTATCTATCTATCTATCTATCTATCTATCATCTATCTATCTATCTATCAATTCATCTATCTCTATGACCCTTCAATCAGAGCATACAGCAGAGGACAAAACTATGGTTATAATTTTCACCAGATTAATCTTTGGCCTTCGGTTCCTCTGACTTTTGGCTGTGACTGTGAGAGACGGTCGTGGCGTATTCCACTGGTTTGCACGAGTCCACTTCCTTGGTTGGGTAATTCCCTTTAGATTTGAGGATATCAGCTGCAGTGGGAGGCGTGCATCCGACGGGCGGAATCAACTGATTTCTGGGTGTTTTGTTTTGTTTTTTCGAAAAAACGCATTAGAGGCATGATGAATTGAAAATGACAACTATCTGGGAGAAATATACCGGTATCTCTGTTTAGTATCTAACATAATATGTTTCGAGTTTATATTGCTGAGTTTTTTTTATAATGACAGGACAGAAGAAAGAACTTCAAGAAGACTCTTGAGAGCCGGTCATTCAGGTAGACCAAGTTCGTCAGGCTATCACTCAGTAAGATGGAGAACGGGAAAGCCGTTGAAACAGACAAAATAGTAATAAACGCTTTACACGCCCTGAATGATTTTGGGATGGAGACAGTGACACCCTTTTTGAATGAAAAATGTGGCAATGGAAAGATACTACAACTTAATTTCAATCTAAAGACCGATCTTCGATAATACGTTACGTATCCCAAGTATACCTGGTGAGTTTATATACATTTTGATAATTCTTTGTATATGTTAACATCATGGACTACTATTCGGCTTAGACTAAAAACTTGCAATAACCCTGTTGACATTGACGGCGTCTGGACTATTGAATATATATAAAGTTACACTCATTTGATTCTCACATGCTTTCGTTTGTATCCGCGAATCCCACAGGAAGTTTTGAAAGTTCTGACCCTCTGCGTTTCAAATCCGAGTGTCCGGCGTAGAGGTGGTCATTATTGGGGGGCCTGTAGGGAGGAGAAGGAGCTGTCACCGTTGACTCACTTTTTGTCTTTGGCGATATTGATATGCCTTTGTCTTTCCAGACAGCGCGCTCTGCCATTTTAAAATGTATATTTTGTTTTTTGTTTCCTCTGCTCACAATCTCAGTAATTGGTCAGCTCTCTGATGGGCAATTTTGCTGCGAATGTAAAAGAGCGTTTCTTTTTCCCCTTACTTTTAATTTTTGTAATACTATTGGTAAGCATGTACAGCAAAAAATAATCCGTAACTAAACGGTATTGTAGCAGCAAAAACTAAAATACCTCTGCAATAGCACCAGAATGCGGTGATGTGTTAAAACCAATACCAACTAACGAAAAAATACAATCATACATCAGATTAGTGGTGTGTATGAAGGAGTTTGCGAAAATTTTTATCAGCATTCCCAATACATGCTTTGAGACAAATGGAGGAAAATTTTTCTTTTAAATGGTTACTTTGTTATGAGTTGTAAAATCGCGTCAAGTTTCTACATCATCACGACTTCAGATGGGTCGAATGTCTGAACTTCCGATTTTAGCAAACACCTTTTAAAAGTGGACATACAGTTATTATTTTAAATCAGCAGCAGTTTTTATATCTTTCATCTTTCGACAGAATGTTGATTTCATGGAATGTGTAATTTTTAGAAGCTTTGAAAAATGGCAGCGCTTAGTTGTATGTAATTTTCAACTTCTGACTCATGAGTAGGCCCTACAGGATTCGATATATTTTAGGCAATCCTCTATAGGCCTGCTGTGAGTTCCTACCATTGACACGATGAAATTAAACAGTGCTATTGTCAGTGCTCCATTAGTCTGATAAGATACATAATATAATTTTTTATTCGGATTCCTCCCTATTATCTTATCTCTCTTTTTCTTTTTTGCTACTTTTCTTCTGCCAAAGGCAACGGGAGCATTAGAACGAATAAGTTTTCTGCATTAGAATTCAGCCCAAGACAAATGCTTTAAAATAATTAGGCCTATGTTGTGTCATAAAATGTAATCTGAATCTAGACAGAGGTTTCTTTCTAAATTTCTTTACCATTATCATGATCGATTTACCCGCTGGTCAACTTTTAGTTAAAAAGGCCTAATCGTAATGATTGCCACAGGCCTAATATGGAATTCTATAATCTTTACCTTTGAATTTGATGGAAGGAGTTTGGCCAGTCTAGATCTAGATGATAGATCTAGAGAGGGAAAAAAGATAAAACACCATGCTCTTGGTGACGATGTATATCTAGCTGTTTTGCAAGCGCGCCTATTAGTGCAATATTTTCTTTTATCCGTCTGGTAGATCAACGAGTAATAGTTTTAATCCGACACAAAATAGTGCCTTGTACGCTGAAATCCGAAAAGACTAACTTAGATCTAGATCTCGAGGCGCTGATTAAAAAGGTTGGCACCTATTATAAATAAAATCCATTCCTAGAATTCGATCAAAGGATAACAGACGTATTTTGTTTGGATTAACTAAAGAATAACTTTATTTTTAATTGGGTATGAAATTTTAGAATATATGCATGGACTGTGTGCCTTGACTGTGTTATGTAGGCCCCAAGGCTTATTTACCTTTTAAGCTCATGCCTAAGTGCATAATTATCACAAGAATCGACAGCGCAGGCTGTGTACTGTTAACAGTCGCTGTGGTTCTGAAATCAGTAAAATCACCAAACCCCAAATGCCCAATGCACGTGTGCATCAAATGTGGCCAGACTGTGGGCCCAGTATCGTACGGCTACATTTCTAGTTTTAATTCATCCAAGATATCAAAGTATCGCCAGCTTTTTGGATTGTTCTGTAGACACCTTCTAGTTTTGTTATTGGGCAATGCATTACATGAAAAATAATGATCAGTGGTTCGTATGCATGTAGTTGACAATTCTACATGTTTCATGTAAGCTTACATTCCAGTCTTTGATCTCGGATCCATGTAAGTATTTTATATTATAGCAGATTTCTGACTTACGAATTAAATTTGTTAAGGCGTTGTTTAGTATTTTCTCAAACTCATAGAATGATTTCTTTGACTGAGGTCTTGATAACGTTGGGGTGTCGTTAAGAATTTTTTAAAGGTGTATTATCGGTCATTTTGCTAGCTTTCTTTATCACTTTTGTTGTTGCCATCTTCTCCTCGAATATGAGGTGGCAAAATCGAGAAAATCGTTGGGAATCATTGAGTCAATTGTGTGTGCGTGTGCTTTTGTGCTGTACTATACTGGGACACAGTATAGTCTACTGAGAGGCTTTGAGAGTGCCAGGGCAGATGTTCTCAACACTGTTGGAGAAGCTCCCATGTTCTCATTGTTTGTTTCTTCAAGATGCTGTTTCTTTTATAAATTTTGTTGGAGAGCCTTCGAAATATTCGCAATATGTTAACAGTCCGTTCAAGCTCAGGAAAGGGAACAAGAGAGAGAGAGAGAAAGAGAGAGTGAGAGAGAGNNNNGAGAGAGAGAGAGAGAGAGAGAGAGAGAGAGAGAGAGAGAGTAGCCAATACCAAAGAATTCGGATGTACATGATCTTTTTAAATCTCAGTAACCTCTGTAATAGGGCCTACACCACCCTCCAGCCCCTTCCCTTCTTATGCTTTTTTAAAAAACTTTTTTAGGGGCGTGAAATAGTGTTTGGGTTCATAGTTTCTTTTGACAAAGCACTTTCATGTTCAATCCTCTTTGTTCGTTTAACCAAAAACTCCACAACAACTTACGTTTAAGTTTCAGTATTGGTTAAGATATATATACAGACAATTTTTTCAAAATTAATTTCATGTGACATTAACAAAGTCTTCACTGAAACATAACCTACCATAAGAATTCTTTCAAAATCACGTCTCCTTTCAGAAGTTCATATGTATACTTTTGCGCGGGGCGGATTGAATTACAATGTATCTACAACATTTAGGCTATTTTATAACCTGCTTTTTCACCTCAAGAAAAATAAATCTACGCACTATATTATTTTAAAACACAGATATAAGTCCTTGGGTGAAAATAGTGATCTCCAGTCTTGTGAAAACCTTTTGCCTGCAAGTGTATAAGTTATTTTAATTACTTTGCTTTCCCCTGACCTCCAGGTTGGCAAAGGCACCGGTTCTTTGAGCGGGTCGTTGCTGATAGGGATGACACCATTTCTGTAGTGTGGTCTGACAGGGATGACACCATTTCTGTAGTGTGGTCTGACGCAAAACCATGTAGGCCCTAATCCTATCCTGTAGTAGTACAACAGTTCTGACGCCGAGGCTAGCACACTCCGTTTCCGGTCGGCTGAGGGTTGAGGGTTTTTTTATGGGACTGTTTGTGTGTAAAATTGAAAAGGTAGGCTCACGAGCGAACTCTTCTGTAAGCAACGTACTCAGTTAAAAAAACTCTGGTGCTGAATCTAAGCCTAAAAACTCACCAATGACCAAGGGGAATACAAATATATTTTTGAAAAAATTTAATTGAAAGCCCCATAGGAATTGTTCTTTTCCATTGCAGACTGCCTTGAAACCTTGGGCTTTGAGCTCTGCCTACCTGTAGTTGGTCCAGGGCTGCTTCTTCGTCCAGCCTGAGCTGTCTCACCCAGTTATTTTAATTAGATCCTGGAATAATGCACTTTAAAGACAAGGAATCCAAGTACCGGTAGCTTAACTTTTAAAAAAATTAAGAAAAAAGGACTTGGAGTTTTCATATTCTAAAGGTCAAAGAGGCATCACTGTGTTCTAACAACCTTTTTAACACATTTTTGTCATTTTTAGAAATAAACTTTCAAATTATGCACACAAAAATTTGAGTGAAAATTTGAACAAGTGTATGAATATGCCCCTTTTCTTGAATCTGCTGGGGCTCTATTAAGACTCATATTGTAGGAGCGCAATACATTTGTATAACAGCATCACCAAATAAGTCTACTTGCTGTGGCTGTGATATTTTTAGTGAGAAAAATAATAGTTTCTATGAAAGGTACAAAATTTTGCAAAATAAAATGTGGAATACATTGAAATTTATGATTTTTCATCATTTACAAATCATTGAAAGATGACTAGAAATGTGTCTTTAAATCCTTTGTCATATGAAACCTTTACATGTGTTTCTTTCTGACTTTCTTGAGAACGGATACCCTGTCCTCCAACTGCAATAACCCAGTCATGAAAAAATATCAAAACTATTCTTCCAGTGCCTTAAAAGCTTTTTATTAAATCAGTGTGGACTATATGTCTCAATATGTCAAAATTTTGCAACTAAACTAATTTTGTGACTACATATTTATGCCATCTAAAATGAATAAATTAAGAAAGAGGCAAAATAATGAAGACAATTCTTTTATTGCTTTACTAAATTCATTATAGCAATTCATGTTTACAATATGATAAATGTTGAAATGTTCCAATTGCTTAAATAATGTTACATGCTTTTTGCCATACAATAATGTAGAGAATATTTTTTAAACTAGAAAACGATCACAAATTTTATAGTAAAACTTGCTTTGAGACTGTTAGAAAATTTAAACCCTTTGTATATCTAAAACTATGTATTTTGATATCTACATCAATATTTCTTAGATACAAACAATACATACATTAATAGGAATGAAATTGTGTCATACATAGTACACAGCTAAGAAGACACATTAAAAGACTTCTAAATAGCATCATACATGAGACGTCAAATCTCTATAAAAACATAAAGAAAAATGGAATTCATAATTTTTGTGCAT